>WURT03094364.1:2223-30998 GCA_009936505.3 Holothuria glaberrima
TATTTTATAGGGTAGTTTAAAAGAATAACCTAACACGAAGGTTTAGATGAATTCTGTATTTCAGGATTTACCGAAATGTTGGAAGTTATCGTGCACTTGTGTTGAAATTCTATATCAAACGGGTGATTTTCTTTTGTGCTTCTTAAGGCACATCGCAATATCCGAAACTAATACAAGCGATACATCAATTAATAAATAGTGTTTATTTCAAAATAAGTAGATCTTACGACGAAGATCTGTTTCTGCTTTGGGTCTTACATGAACTGAAGCGCTTGGGTTTTGCAAAATTTAGTAAAAGCATTTAGAGTAGTTTTCTTCTTTAAAATTTATATCTACATGCTCTGATCATTCAAATGCATGAACCGATATCATCGGTTATACGTGCTGTTGTGATTAATAATTGGCAAAATGCCACAATTTTTTTCTTGTTGATGTATCCAGCTGTATTTCGTGATATTACACATCTTATATCTTGCATTTCAAAGAAAAATCAAATTTATTTTGCTCCAAATTATTTACTCAATTAAAATGTTCTCAAATTAGTAAACTAGCAATACATGAAACGGAATTCAAAACTCCGCTATTCTAAATCTGTGTTACCACATTAATTTGCCCTCAAACATTATTTGAAGGCAATAGGAATACCAACTAGATTGCTTTAATGTTTTACAAATCCAGTTACTGAATGACTGAGTGACTGATTGACCGACTGGGTGCCTGACCTAATGAATGACTGACCGATGGACCGACCGACAGAGCAAAAGAAGGACCGCCTTACCGACTGACTTACCGTATCACAGATTCACCGACTCATAGACTTACCCACTAGACTTGCAGACTTACTAACTTACATATTTTATCCTACATTGCCATTGATACACCGAATCAACGAGAAAGAATCCAAAATATTACAGCTTTTAAGTCACTTTATACCAGTGGCTTCCTTATACCGTTATTTCTTTCGTCTAAAAGCGAAATGAAAGTGACGTCACAAGGGCACTCCTACATTCCCTTTTACCCTTAAGGTAAAATTCAATGCGCTTAAATGATGGTGTGAATTTAAAGAGGTTTGTGAACAGTATGATCATAAAAACGTAATAACTAATATCACAATTCTTTTGCACATAATACGACGTTTGCATATGGCCTCAGAGGACATAGAGTTGATGTGCGCCCTGCCTTTTTTTACATAACATTGGATTGCTGCTCTTCTTCTAATATGATGTCAAAGTCGATATTAAGGTAGATAATGACGACAAGGAATAGGCACATATAAGAGCAACAGACATCTTTCTAAACAACTTGATCTGGCGAATATCGTGTGAATCGAAAGACTGATTTTGCCGTTGCATGAGTTGAAGTTATGTTTGACTTTCATGTTCGTTACTTTTCCAACACTAACTCTGTTGTAACAGATTAACTTAAAATTTTGTTCGAAACTTTGTCATAAAGGATGTTTAAGATACCACACACTTCCTGCTATTATACAAGATCTTACAACTCTCCATATTTGTGTAAACACCACCTTTGTAGTCTATGCGCTTGCTGATTAATGGGGAGAGTAGGGATGGTAGTCCCAAAGACTTAAAACGTTGGTTTTACCGTTTATTTTACCACAAAAAGGGAAATATCTTAAAGGTTATTTTGACAGGTTATCAAAATGAGGTAAGCTCATCCCCATGTTTCGGTCTTTCACACCAATGGGTATCTGAACACACATACAGCAATTATCGCTGTGAACAATGCTGCATAACGAACCGAAACAAATTTTTCTTTAAAATTGTTCTTCTATTTTTATCCAAACCAATTAAATGGCGGATTAAGACCGGTATTTCATTTGAACACCACTATGTTAGGTTAGGCCATAGAAGGACATTGTAAACAAAGGTTTCGAACTCTTACATCTACACTGCTCTGGAAAGGGACTCCTCATGGAGACGCAGCTTTCGGGGCGGAAGTGTAAACGTGAGGTGCGTGTCATGTCATTGATATATCGATATTTTTGCTTCATGGGTAATAAACTACCATTTGAAGTTTAGTATCTATCTTTGTAATATATTTGAGGCCGTCTGTAAAGCGCGACCTCTGTTGACGCTGTGATTAGTGAAAAATTATCCCGTGTAGGATTTGCGGTGAGGCATCGAGTAGTTTAAGGGAAGCTACTAGTTGGGACTTATGAGACTCAATAGGTAGTGAGAATTTGAGACAGAAAGAAAATCAAGGGATTCAAGAAGAGCACTAGTAGGAATTGCCAAAAGACTTAATTCGACAAACTTTTTCAGGGATCCACGCAGAGCTGTTCATTCTTAGAAAGCTTTAGTCTGAAGGTGAGTAGCAGAAATGAATATGCAATATTCTATCTTCACATTATCGTTGTCAGTTAAAAAATCCCAAGCGTTTACATTAAATGGAGGTACAGGAGTAAAGAAAACATGGTCCGATAAGTTTACAACACCTGGAGTGTTTTAGGCCTAGATTTGAAGTTGGATGGCCTGTGCCTCTTTGTGTATCCACCCATCATCTATCCAATTATCTGGTTATTTGCAGTTGCATAGGCGTAAGATGGGGCAAAATTGGCAGTAATCTATGGAGGAGTACAAATTAAACTATTTCTTGGGCAGAACTGGAAAACATTGGACAGTTTAATCTTAAATGAGATTTAATCAGAATTTTTAAAATACTGGTCAGCCTTGCCCATCCCACCCTTCCCCGAAAAGATATAATAATTCCGTTATCCCGCAACAAACAGGTCTTGAAAAATGGGACACTGTAATGACGAAGGGCTGCAATATGACTCCTGGCAAGATACAGATTAAGTACCATCACTCTTTCACAACGAATCGAAAGAACATTTTATTACGCTTGATTGGTCTTTTTTAATGCTTCTATCATTTATTTTGTAGTCAACAAAATTTCTATTAATTGACAGTGTTTCAGGAATGGCATTAAATGTAATGTCAAAGGATTTTGCATCTACTGTTGAGAGGATTTCTGAAGTCTTAACTGAAGAGGATGTCCAGGTATTAGCCAATAAATGTACCAAAATAAAGCCCTATCGACGCAGGCTAATAAAGACTGCCGACGAACTCTTTGCTGAGCTGCAGGGACGAGGAATACTCCATGAAAATATGGTCAAGCTACTAGTTACTTGGATGGATATCACTAATATGAATAAAGCTTCCAATATTTTAAAAGATTACAGAAGGAGCCATTTACAAAGTAAGCATAATTATTTCCTAAAATTAACGGTAAGGGAACTGCACTGACCAGCTGTAGCTCTAAGTTGGAGACTGGAGGCTTAAAGCAGTGAGTGCTAAAGGCTATCGGTCCTGAGGTTGTAGCCCTTGGTAATTTAGTTTGAAGGGCTTTATGTTCCAAAACGTCTAACATTACATTTAGTGCCAAATTCTGGAATTGAATACTCAAGTCCCAACCCCCCTCCCCAGACGGCAATGAGATATTACACGTGATTTACTCTTCCAAATTTAGTTCATATAGGGTACGAACGGAAAGAGGAAAAAGACATAACAACCTCTCTTGATTGATTCTAAATGCGTTACCGTTGTCAAGGGAATGTATATAACCTGACAGATTCCTCCTAAGTGGGAGTGGGCCAGGCAAATAAATGTGCAATTTTGTATTCATGTATCCCCACCTGACGGCTAACAGTAGTCACAGTGCGGTTAATAAAGAGAATCAGGGCATATTTTGCAGACGTTTATCCTGCATTGAACGAAAAGACTCTCTTTACCATGAAAAAAATACATGCACCAATCTTATCGAGATGTAATTATACTCGGTATCTGACGGTACACTCTTTGCCTTCGGCCTTGATGTATTACGACTAATGATGTTAATGCGCTATGCGGGATAAAGTAGGTACATGTGACAGTGAGTTAGGACTACACCATATCTCAGCATGTACCCCCCCCCCCGTCCCTTTATTCCCTTTATTGAGCAGTCTATGTCCTCTCTTTCTTTTCGTTTAAAGAGAGATGGTACTCGCCCCAAGTTTATTTTCAAAAGTTCCCTAAATCTTACAAATCTTAGTATTTTGTTCACAAGAATTTTTTATTGTGTTTCTGTCTTCAAACAATGAATATTGAAGGTAAACCAAGGAGTTATTCTGCATGAATTTAACTAATATACTTACTAACATATTGTCACATGATTGATAAGAGCCATTCCAGAACTAGGATGACGGGGTACCCTCAATCAAATTGGGAGGAGAGAATCTTCATTTCCCCTAGAGAAACAAGACTCAGATGAACTGAGCAGATATGGCCTTTTTAACGTGAGTTAATGAGCCGCTTACTCTCTAGCTTGATCTAATGACGTTTTAACCTGCGTTGATAGCCATTCAATCAACCATTGTAGACAAGATGCATGTTTATGTTTTTTTTTTAACAGCGGATGAAATGTGTCCAAAGCATAAAGAAGCGAAACTGAAATACGTATGCCTGACATGCTGTGAGCAGATGTGTGATGCGTGTACTGTAAGTTCACATAGCAGTTCATCAAACTGCGTAACAATTCCTACAGAAAATATGTCGCAAGAAATTAAGAAACAACGGGAGAGACTTTCCGATAAATTAGAAAGGATTAAACATAACCTTGTGGTTCTTGAGGGTCGTTGCGAAGAAACGGATACGTTGGTTAAGTCACGTGGCAATACCCTAAGAAATGAAATTGACTGCAACTATGCATTGTTATTAGAACGAGTTAACGAATGCAAACTAAATCTACTTAAACGAGTAACCGAGGTGGAAATTTCGAACACCAATGTTCTGCTGTCAGTTGCGTCACAAGTTGAAGAAGCTAAAGACGGTCTCACGTGGTTGAGAAACTTTTCTGCTTCCTTGACTGATAACGATCTACCGGAGTTAATGCACATATCTGAACTAGAAAGCAAGATTAATAAAATTGCCATCGAAACAAAAGAGCAAGAAATTATGTATTCAAAGAACGATCATTTATTTTACTCTAGCGTTAACAATCATGGTAAATTTATTGCACTCATTTCTGACGCTGTTGTTGGCACGGTGATGATTAAGAAAACTCAGATAGTTAAAGTTATTGTCAACAGAGAGGAAAACGGAGGCATATACCTCGTCAGCAATGGTGTGCAAGGTGGTTCTCAAAACAAGCATTGGCGGCATCTAGTGTCGACAGAAAAGCATGGTTTTCCCATCGTTATTGCAGATAAGCTTAGTTCCATTGATGGAGAGCAATTTATTACACTAGCCGTCAACAAGGAGGTTTTCAGTGTCAGACTATGCACAAATGAGCAAACATGTGATTCCGTGGGGTTCGAATCGGCAATGCAATGCAATGAGTTAAGTGATGATTCTTGGATTACCAGTATCTCTCTGAGTCAAGTAGAATTTAATTCTTCTGACTCTTTATTTATCATTTCTGTAAGTTCTTCATCTGTTTTAAGAGAATATAAAGTCTCCGGTGAACTTGTCAAAACTTTAGATATCACGAATGTTCTGCCTTTCAACAACATTACTTATGCCGTGCGTAGTACTGACGTCATTGCTATCGTTGCTTGTGGTCGAGATGACGTCTTACTTATCAAGGCTGATGACGAAATTCCGTGTCATGTAGGTTCGTTAAGATCACCTAACTTACGCTGTAACTCACCCAGTATTGTAACGTACACGAATGACGGACAATGGCTAGTACTTTACGTTTCTCGCTCAGAAGCAAATGAGTGGGAAATTAACTTGTATGACCACAAGGGAGAGTTTGCAAAAATGTGCTATGCAAGCTCATCTGAAAACAACTTCAAAATGGTTGTTGGTATGACAGTCATTGGGAAAGAAGGGTTTGTGTGTCTCGATGACGACTCAGTGCAAGCGTTCAGCCTGTAAATCTAGTAAACTGGTTTTTCAACCATAAACATGCTAACGGCAAACTATTCGTTCAAGCCTCCCCATTTGTAAACATTTCCAAATATATGACAGGAACGTATTTGGTGTTCATGACTTTTAAAGTTCTCAAGGCTTCATGTTGTCTTTAAATTGACGTATAAATATTTACAAGTCCTTATTTGATAACTACCTGTAATCGAGTCGAATGTTAGTTTTCCTAGAGTAAACTTACCATCCTGTAACAAAGTTATGTCATAATGCCACCTTAATTAGTGTCGTTTAAAATGGCCTTTAATAAAAGATGTATCTCACATTCATCACTTGTTGTTATGTTTTCATATGTGCAATAGTTCTTTACCGTAACAATTCGGTAACATTTGCAAACTTTGTTGTAGCTAAGTCAGTGAAGCTTTTTAATAGTTTCATAATATTGACATTGTTGCTTATTTACCAAAAGTTTTGACAAATGGGGAAGAGGGGCTTTTTTTGAAACTGCTATAAAGATTTTAATATACATTAATTACATGCCCATACTGATATTGTGACTGGAGAACAAGTTCATCGTTTGTTCATACTGATATTGTGACTGGAGAACAAGTGCGTACATCGTTCAAATACATCGTTTGAGCTTTTATCCGTTTCCAAATGAGTTCATGATACGGCAAATCACAATGTTCCTATGAACGATTCTCCTAGAAGGCCTTTTCCATGATGATTTACCAAACTGGATACCGAATAGACAACTTTGGAACAATATCCGTAAATCATTACTTTCAATATGACTGAAAATATAGAATAACATTTTCTTGATATATGTCGCCCCTTTACCTCATAACCTTTGCACACACAACGGAATTTAAAAGAAAACCATTTTAAACAACTTGCTTTGATTTACTGGTGCCCTTTGACCTGTCTCACAGATGCATTTATCGAATAATTCATATAAAAGATAAGCAATCGTCAGCCTGAGTGAAAGATTGCTTTCTTTTACTCAAACCTAGTTGGCTTGCGGAGTCTAAACTAATGCTGCAGTTACATTTTTCTATTAGGCTACTTATGAATATAGCTACAGTGACAATTTATTGTCTTGGATTACAGTTTCAAGAATTTTGAGAAGTATTTTTTTTGCTTAGTGGCAACATGGGCGGCGATCCTGGGGGATGGGGGATATATTCCCCCATGAAATTGGATGGGGGACACTGTACACTATACCCCTCCCCCCTCCCCCCCCCCATGAAATCAACTAGGCAGATCCGGAAATCAGGAAACTACCTTTTTCTAGACATTTTAAAAATAGGCCCATTTATTTCTTGGAGGAAATACTTCACTCTCAGACAGTTGTCAAACTATCGCCTTGCAAAGCCTGAAAAGGACCATTTCCATTGATGTGGAGGTATTTTTGGCCAAAATTTTCTGCGCTCCGCGCCAACTGATCGTGGCCCTCCCCTTAGGTAGTACCACTGACTAGATCCGGAAATCAGAAAACTTTTTCTAGACTTTTTTACAATATGCCTATTTTTTAGGAAATACCTGTTGTCATAGTGTCACGTTTAAGCCTGGAAAGGGCCATTTCCGGTGATCGGGGGGGGGGGGGGGGGGAGGATATTTTTGACCAGAACTTTCTTTCCACGCTCCGCGCCAACCGGTGGTGGCGCTCCGCTTAGATAGTGTCACTGACAATAAATCCTCACTTTCAAAGACGGATCGCCGCCCATAGTGGCAAACACTTCAAATAATTTACATTTAGAAGAAGCCCCTTTTGCAGCCAGTAAGGCAATACGAAAGATGATTTAGAGGCAGCAACTAACCGCAATACCGGGATAACCTACGCAAAGGTTGTAGTTTCTAGTTCATTTTCACCTTGTAATTACTCATACACGGGCGAAAAATCGAACGCAAACAGATACACCAGAAAACGCAAAACACGAATAGGACAATACGTTTCGTGTTTTCTGACGTCCGTGTTCGTTGGGCAAAAACAGAAAACATGGTTTGGCGAAACGCTGTTGAATAGCGAAACAAACATGCTCGTTTCGAGAAGCAAGTGTTTCACTAAACGGCGAGTTCCGGTCTAAGGTGTGCGTTGCCTGTTTCGCGAAACAAGTTGGTATAGTCACACCCAATCAAAAAACGAAGATTGGTGCACATGATTACAAAGCGGCGACCAACATAGAACCCCTTTCAATGTATTGGCTTCCTATGTAGCAATGTGTCAGATGATACCGCATGTGGGCAAATGACCATACATGTTCGTTTTTTTTCAGAGAATTCGGACTAAGGGATGAAGAAGGGCGCAGCATAAAAATTGCGAACACTTTTCAAAAACATGACTATGTTTCGCCAACTTCAGCTCCCGACTGAGGTTTTTGAAAGTACTTCCTATACCACAGTACCGTTCTGCTGCTTAAAATAGTGTACTAACTTTTGAGCACTCCCCCCCCCCCTTCCGATCCCTGGCCTATAGCAAAGAAATTCTGACATGGGCAGGAAGACACGTATAACAATCAGGCTTCAAGAGGGAGAGGGAATTGACCACCACTGTTTACCAACGCCCCCAGCAATCAGCTTTTCTAAAAGGCACATGAGCCTGTACTGCCCTTCTGGTTTCGACCCCCCCCCCTCCTCCTCCTTGCCGTACAGCGAAATTAGAGCCGTGCCTACTTTCCCAGAAAGCTGAGTGTACCTGTCAGTCTCTTATGCAAGAGGCTTGCTCTGCCGCACGCTTTTATCTCAGAGCTGATAACTGGTGCGTACGCTTTCTCCTTTGCCTACTAATCCCAAATAAAAGCAGGGGCATATGCGTAAGAAAAGGGGAAGGGGAGGGAGAGACAGCCCCACTCTGATTGGTGGGTAGGAAAACGCGTTTCTCCCCATCACTCTGAATGACATGCTGCCAAAATATGGCATTGAATAGGACGACATTACTTCAAAGTTTGTCAAATATTGTACCATTTCGCATCTAGGGCACTTTAAATAATAAAAAAAAATCCCGAAGGGGAGGTGGAAACCCCCCCCAGACCCCTCTCCCAGGAAACTGATCACTCACATTCACTTCCGCCCCTCACTCTCAAAAAGCTTCATACACTTATGAGGGGTGTCCGCCAGGATTTAGCCTACATGGTGCCGGCCAGGCTCATGATAGTGTGTGGGGGTGGAGGGGCAACTCTTGCAGATTCGACAGGCTTGCAGAAACAAAGTCGACAGAGGGTTAGGAGGAATTAAGAGAACAAATTTGCACAATCCAATTGCACTGTAGGGGACATTTTGCATACTACCCGTATATACTTGAAGTGCGGAGTTGTGTGCTGATTTCATGTTTATCGGTTTATCGTTGAAATGTAAATTCTGTAAATAAATAATGTGAGAAGTGTGTAAATATTATGTAGTACATATAAAGGTATTTATACGAATTTAATAAAAAGTATCAACTGTATGTGTATGTAGTACACATAAAGGTATTTATACGAATTTAATGACCACTGTCGGGGATTACAGTACAGGTCTATCGTAGTATCCAATCGGTCTTTTCGATGAAATAGTCAAATTTACCCCAACGAGTCACCTACCGCACGGTACGACAATGTGAACACGAGAACATCAACTAGTGTGGGCGATATGAGATGAAATTCCCTCGACCTTTACATTACATTGGCCGTGGGCGTACGAGGCGGGGCAGGAGCAGAGTGCTAACTTTCACAAATTTATTTTCCGGCTAAATTTCGGCGGGTAACGCGTAAGAACTATATACCAACTAGTAACGGCGTGAGGCTATTTTAAACTTTGGCAACTAGTGATTAATTTTCAGTGTAGGTTACTCGACAGACATCTGTTAGCTGAGGGTACATCGTGTAGCCCTAGTATTACTAACTTCTAACGGGCACAGCTAATCATAGTCAATAGGTGGGTTCAAGATTTAAAGAGAAGTATCTTCCAACTTGTTGCCATAAACATTTGTACAATTGTGATCTTCCTGGATTTAGTGGCGTGATTCTTGATCAACGATCGCTGAATTGCAATTAACCCCAGCATTTCCTCACGCAAATTCCGTGCTTCTTATCTGAGTATAGGGAAGCAGAACTAGAGAATATCTTCTTAAGTCCTGCATTTTACTTTTTCCAACAAACCCTTCGCTTAAAAGGACATCTATCATTGGACATTTTCGCAATTGTCACCATTGCCTTAAGGGTTTATCTATATTACAACTTTAAGACATTTTAGCATACACGTTCTCGCTATTTTCCAAACTGCTTCTTGAAAAATAACTTGATTTAAGGCCCGGCCAGATATCTCCATCTAAATGGTGTGGTCAAAACGTATTTTGTAGCTTGCATCTTTCGCTATAAAACCATCACGGTGGGTTTTGCTTCTTCCATGGAAAAAAATATTTCTGCAAACGCTGAGAAAAAGAGAGTACTTAGAACACCTTGCATCCAGTGGCGTAAAAGAGGGGCGAGAGGGGTGGCCGCCCCTCCCTACATGGGCCAAATGTAGGCAGAAGAAAAAAGCAAAAAATAGAGAAGAAGATAGGAAAACAAAAAATAGGAAAGTGGAAAGAGAAGGAAAAGAAAATGAAAGCGTTTGTACTGTTCGCGCCCTCGCCTCTGGCGAATTGTTAATTCTTGACGGCAAGGGCATTTAAAGTAAGCGGTATGATCATGCGGTCATGTTCTTTTGTTGCAAGGATGACACCGCCACCTTGGTCTTAGGTAAGAGCTTCCTGAGCTCACACTAGGGATGATCGAACACACAGGTAGTCTGGGCTCTGGGGCGCACGTCGAGTCACTTGACCCCCTTGCAAAACCCTTGTGACGCCACTGCTTGCAACTTGTGTCTTTTCTAATCTTAGTTTCGTGCTAAATGAACAGATTTAGTGAGGAGGGGATATAGTAAGCATGCATTTCGTTATATAGATCTACAAATAAATGATTACGTTACCTTTCACTCAAGGATCACAGAGACTGCACCATCAACGAAAACGACACCTAACCCCACAATGCAGTTACTAATTGGTTCAACCTGACAGGTTCCAGTAGAGCTCCCTAGTCCAATTACTTAGATGATCATTCCTGGGTGAGTTCTTGGCAGGGGTAAAATAATACGCAGCTGCTGAACGCAGTAGCAAATTACCTCTTTAATATTAATAATAATATTATCAATTTATAATTAATATTACGATAAATGACGCAATTAACCCGGTCACGATCACACTTCAGTGATCCTGTTGAACAAATTCAATGCGCATGAAAACAATGAAAAACCCCAAAGCAAGGTAAATAACTCTTTTATAAATAGTCTTTAATTCTGAATTGGGAATTGCAGTCATTAAAACTTCTTTTTCTTAACTAAAACAGGAAAGAGAACCAACAATGTGTAACGGAATCGAACAGTTGCAGACATGTCTATAAAATACTTAATACAGTGCTCACATAGGTCGGTGGCCAGGATGAATCATAGTGTGCGCATGAAATGTAACTCGGAAATCTCATGGAAAAAGAAAATTAATGAAGAATAAGAAAAAAGATAGACCTTGAATTTGTTCAATTAAATGCCTTCTTTTCAGTGACTCTGTAAGTTGGGTAAAGGGTTGTTTGGGCAAGGATGACGGTCCCTCGTTCTAGACATTTAATATATGGCTATCATTTGTACTTCATTTACTCAAGCGATTAACATTTTCCAAAGAGAAACACATTTCAATCGTTTTTAGTTTCCCGGTGGTGTTGGTGAAAATCAATTGAGTTTAAACACAAAGGCACCCTACTGTCGCACCGTTCCAGCGTGTTACTTAGAAAAATTTCCCAGTTAACCTACCAGCTGTCAAGGTCGTAGAAAGCTTGCCCGAGGGGTAGGCTGAAATTGCATCTGGTGACTCTCAACTATTTAAAATATTTTCAAAGGGGAGGGGAATATCCCCTAATACACCTCCTCCCGGACCGCGTTCGGAAACAGCGTTCACCCCACCCGTCAAGGACAGCTTCCTACCCCTATGTCAACTGTAACAAGACATATCCCCTGCACAGTATGAGTGTAGCCCCGCTTATAACCAGAAAACTGGGCCTTATTATCTGTCAAAACAATTTGATTTCCTATTAAATTAATTAAAACTGTGGTGACCAGTTCTGATGATTTCAAAAGTACGCAGTTGCTGTTTTTGTATTGAATTAATGAAAACCACATATCAACAGCATGTTGCATTTCAAGTTGGAAGATAATCATTTTCAAAGGAACATGATATTTTCATTTCCATCAATGCATGATGGGAAATCTATGATGTCATATTGGCATTGGCAATCACTTTGTTTACCATAACGTAGATTTGGACAGTTATCACATATTCAAGGGAATATATCGAAACATTCTAAAACTAACAAATTTTAAGGAAAAACAAAATAAAGCCTACAATGTAAAGATCTGAATAGACAATTTGCAATTTGCAACATGGGGCAATTTGCTCACACAACATCACAATATGTGACCTAGAAGAAATCTTTCGTTTAAAACGGATGTTGGTATGAAGTTTGGACGACATTGACGACAAAACGTACCTTAATTCAAGTCTAGAATTACAAGAAATTATATATTTTGGAGTTTGGAAAATGAATCTCTTTTATTCAACTCTCATGGTCATAGCTTTCTTCCTGAGATATAAAATCTTGAAATTTATTCTAATTCATGAAATTTGAAAAAGCCGATTTCGCAATACTTTGCGGTGCCCCTAATGTACAACTCGCAGGACCTGTTTGTGTTTCCTTTAGCATGCCGCACTAAGAGCCCTTGTTTAGGAAATGCACACTATAAAGAGTAACACAGTGATCACAGTTTGACACAAGGTCCAGTGGCTTTCGGAAAAACAAAGAAAAACAAAGGGATAATTTGAGAATCGCAAGAAGACATCACACATGACAAATGCACATTCTACCATTTTAGATTGATTGAATACTAGCTTCAGCATTCTACATCTCAGACCTTGCACTCTAAAGACATCCTGGTTAAATTTAACCAGGATAGGGGTCAATAGTTGTCCATACATTTCCTGGTTGGAAGTGACCACGAAATCCAGGTCAGAGAAACATCGTCCTAATAAAAGTAACGACTCTTTATAACATCTTGGTCAAAATTTGACATTTTCCTGGTTAAATTTGAATAGGATCTCCTGGCAACTTTGACAATTTTCAGAATTTTTCGATTGGGAGCACGTGCCCAGTGCCCCCATGCCGCGCCACTACACATAACACTAAATGTATCAGCCATTCCCCCGATTTAGAAAATGTCAGATTCGTCGTTGCAAATTTTATGAGGATTTGACATGAAGTCGATTTTTGTCAACCAGAATCGTGCAGAATAGCGTGAAGTGAAAAGGGCGACAGGGTATTGTGAGGAATGACTGAGGGGACCTTATTTTTACATTTATTCTGGAAGCAACCCCCCCTCCCGAAAAATGTCCACCTCCCACCGGGACCTCTGAAACGGGAAAATGGAGGCTCACATCATACGGGTTGATGACGATTGTATCCTCAATCAGTTGTCAGGCTGAATAAGCTGGTCGGGAACATCCAGAGGCAGTTCAGTAACGCAACTAGCTACACCGCTGCTACCATATCATCAAACACGTCATTTCCGTTTCCTTATCCTTTTTATTATCCCTTTCTTTCTTCCGAGTCTTTTCTTCCTTTTTATCTTTTCCTCCTCGACTCTCCTTATTTCTATTCTTTCCTCTTCTTTTTCCTTTTTCTTCTCCTTTCTTTCCTCACTCTATTTTTCCTCTCCTACCCGGGGTCACGTGCCCCCGGTGCCCCCTGGATACGTGCCTGTTAATACGATCCCTGTTCTAAAATGGCTGCCAGCGGGGAACCATCCAGCCCCGGGAGATTCCATTCAGGTCAGAAATCCGAAATCAAAATAGAAAAAAAGGTAAAATGAGAGTCGGAAAGACAAAGGCGCTAACGATCGTTATTAATGCCTGTGCATTTTATATCGGACACTTCAACTTAATCTTTATAACGTAAAATAAAGGAAGGCCTAACTTCAATGTCTACAAAACTTACTATTGGGCACACATGGCTAACACCTATCGTAATCTGTTACCCACAATAACGTTGTGTAGGACAGCTTTGGAGTAATTATCGCTACCACGTGTCATGCAAGCAGGCTCTTCGTAACGCTTCCCCTTCCCATCCCATGGAACATTTTACGATAGGCGTAGGCGTTACTTAGAAAATAGGAATGCAAAAGTGGAACTTTGTGACAGCTGTACTCCAAATTTTCAACTGCTGTCTTTTTGGGTTGGTACAGAGTCCTGTCACAAAGGAATATCAAGAAAGTGAAATGGAAATTTCCACCTCTAAAGTCAAAGAAAACGTTTCGCCTTGTGTGTTATCGTGTTTCGTCTGTAATTATCATGTGTTTAAAACGTATTTGTGCCAAAAATGAACCTTACTAGATAGAAAAGGTTGGGACCTAGCTGATGTAGGCCAACTAAAGAGGTTTTGCTATTTCGGTGAAACGATGGTACTTTATATCTCCTCTAACTTTAGTATACGTAGAAATGGGTGAAGACGGCAGATCGTTGGCTGGATAGCATGGGTGCCTTTTCAAATGATCGATCTTTTAGTACCGGTATATAATGTTTGTCGTATTTTTATCTATATAGTACCAAACTTTATCGTTCTTTCGGGTGATTTTCATTAAACTTCGATCGTTGTTAAACGAGTGTCACAGGTGACGTTTCAAACACGCCCTTATCTCAAGCTATTTTTCTTTACTTTGATTTTGTTCATTTGTCTCGTACGCCGCAAGCCTTTCTAATGCAAGTAGGTGTCTGAATGTATGAAGCATTCCTCCATCGTTCGAGAGTACGTAAAAGATCGCCGTTATTGTCACTTGCCTTCAGACGTTCAAAGAGAGAAGAGAGCGCGGCTGACAGGAGTGTCGTAAAACTCTTGTTACCTTGTTTATAATTATCTTGTGGAGCCTATGTTCTCCCATATGCAGGCTGAATAGAGTAGATTCTTGTTGTTTACCAAAACCAGGTTCGAAAACAAATGTAAACATTAACCTTTGAGACGTTAGTTCAGCTCATATTTTGTCTGTAAGCATGTTTTTCTATTTATATCCTTAAAGCAGGGTGGGGAACCTTTTCCTCTGGCGGGCCGATTTGATAGTCAAAATCCGCTCGAAATTGAGGGCGCTACATGTTTTTTCATTGTCGCAGGTCAATGAATCCCAATTAAGCAGGCCCTCTAAAGCGCCTAGGGGTTTGGGGGTTTGTACAAATCTTTAGGCAATAGAATGTTTATACATTATCTTTAAATGACATTGAATCTCAAAGGCTACGCAGACCAGAAGTATTAAAATACGACCATTTGACGTAGTAGAAATAACAAATGACCACATATGAAAAGTGCGCGCGAAGTGTGCCGAGAAAAAACGTAACATCTTGAAACCATCTTTATTCCACTTTTTAACGGACGTTTAATTTACTCTTCGGAGGGACAGTTCTTACCCCTCCCTGCATCTACCGGAATAAATACAGTGCCCACCGATTTTTGTACTCAATGTAACAGATAGGCCCAAACATCTGTTATTTCACTTTCTGTATCTATGTAGCCTTCCACTCAAAACTTCCGATACCACCAAATGTAGCCTTCATGGACCTGGTTTGTGTCTAACGAAACGGTGGGGATGTTACATTGTGGATATTACGGTTTTAGTAATGTACTGATTGTGTCTCGCATCAGAAGTTTTAATGTAAAATATGCGAAAGGGGTATAAACAGGAAAAACGATAGACACCTTGTTAACATTGACTTTCTGGTGTGAGGGTAGAGGGTGCATGTGACCAGGCCACCATTTGGAGCGAGAGCCGCTGAGGGCCACGAGCTCTAGGGAGAGACATTGGACTAATAGGGCCACGTGGTAGTAAGGGGGCTAAGGGGGTTGTACCTGTGTGTACATATTGAAAGGCACGATGAAACGGGCACAGTCCGTTTCGCAGAAGTCCATAACCTGATAACGGCCCTGCAGACTGTGAGCACTGAGGCTTTGTCACCCTTTGGGTTTCATATTTAAGTTGACGTTTTGGGGAAAAAATTAACAAAATTTTAAAGTGTCCTTTTCGACGATTCCATTGTCGAATTGTTTACCATTTCCCGTAAACCATGTATAGTTTATTACTGATAAAAACGCTCCAACTTTCATTGTTCGGATTTTTAATGCAAGACTCAAAGAAGTCCCTTCTTGCGATTTACAAGGTTTTAATCAGAACAAGAAGCAAGAAGGGACTTCTTCTTTTTCCAAAATGGCCAAAAGAGGTCAAGCACTGGGCACCATACCTGTAGCTACGTGTTTGGTGTTCTGCATCTGTTCCTCACGAATGAGCCTCATTTTGCGTATACAACTTTCAATCCTAAGGACGTGTGTCGTGTAATTGCAAAGAGAGATACGCGTTTACTAACAAAACAAAAACGTTGCCGATAATACATCAAGTTTGAAGCAAACTTCGTATGCAAGAGGTGAGATATGTGGAGATATCTAGATCAAACTAACGGTATGACCGGCGGGTGTACACTGTGGCAGTTGGAATTTTCTGGTTTTGATGCCCAGCTGGAATCTTAGCTCCCGCCCTATCACCAGGCTCTAGGGAGGTCTTTGTATGCAAACCTACCATCATGCTAAATCCTTGCCACCCTCTTATATACATTCCCTGTGTATTAAAATGGCCGTTAGTCTGACGAAGATACGCTGGATCTGAGAGGTGGCTGTGGAGTTACCTAGAAGGCCAGGTGGTATGCACTTACCAGATGTAAGGGAATTATGCCGTTCGAGAGAATTCGTTTTTACGCCTTTTCGTGTTTGAAGTTCGGATTCCTAAAATGCGATATTTAAAATTACAAAATATTTACATACATATTGCAAAGTCTGGTAATTGCCTCTCACGGTAATCTAGGAGGGATGCTTTGCAAAATTAGTCTTGTTACCCTTCGCGCTGCACCCCCTTCAGACCCACACACTTTTCAGAGTAGATGTTCCTTTACTTAATCTCGCGTGAGCTTATTACCAGCTCACTGAAGCCATTATTCAGGCTATGACAAATTAATGAACAAACTGTGACACCATAACCTCGACTTCGCGAGAACGCCCCGGGTTATACCCTGACGTCTTATAGCCATTTCAAGATGATACCCCAAAGCCAATATCTCGGGTGTGATCCTGTATGCGGCCGGTGATTTCTTTTCCTATGGAAAATGTGGCCCGCCAATGAAAATATTTAAGAACCCCTGCTATACAACTAAGCAGATTTCAACCCAACGTCGCTGTTGTGACGTAGTTGAATCGCCATAAAGATATCAAATCGCACGGCAGATATTCGAGCTCTATGCGACTAAATAACCTTTTAAAACGTTTGCACTATGGTATTTAAGAGCAGCTCTCACGGTTTCATGCAAAATTGCTGAAACCTGGTCGACTAGGTAACCGTCAAAGACGTACCTTACAGCTTTCTCAGACTCCACTCGGGAAAACTGACGTGTGCACTTTCCGTAACTTTGACCGACATGTCTAAATACTGGTCCTGAAACATTCGATGGTAATCGTGAGGGCACAATCCGGTAAACTATTATCTGCCAGTTGGTATAGTGCTACCCAATCAGAGGTCAAAACTACAACTTATTACCTTTTAAACAATATTCATTAACACCATTAAAACACTCTAATTTCTCAGTGTATTTAAAACGATTTCCGCGAAATTATCACAAATAAACATATTCTATACAACCAATGTAAGTCTGAGGTTGTACTTATGATACACAATAGATTGAGTCTAGATATTTTTTTTTCGAATCAACAGATGGAGTTGGTTTTGCGAGGAGGAGAAGAACAAGATCATCACGTAAGTAATTTAATCGCCCCATGGAAATTGCGTCCACAGAGCAATGTGGTTTTCCAGGGGCCATTGCGTCCACAAAGTTTGTTGAGAATTCACAATTCTAGATATCAATGTATTGATGCTTATTAGATCTATTCACCACGTCACTTCTTACAATAGATAATGAACAATAAGAAAAGTAGGAGATCATTCGATGTAACGTGCTTTAGAATCAATATTCTAGTCGGGAGGAGAGGTGGTGCAGGGTTCATTATTAACATTAGAGGCAACCCTAGCACAGTATATCAACAGTTTTATCAACGTCCAGACATGAGTGTCTCTCCCAAACACGTTCCAGTTAGTACTGGGATCTGTCTTGAACTTTTTTAAAGGTTAAGGGTAGTAAGACCAAATTAAGACAAAGTTTCTAGTACTGTGGTAGAAACCGATACGTTTATACCGTTGTAAATGTGGTGATATTTCATCTAGTTACCTTTGAAATAAAATACTCTTTTCTAGCCTTCATAGAAAGCCTGTTCAGAGTCATGTAGGTCAAGAATCACGGGGATTCTCCTCTCTTTGTTTACCGATGCCTATCACATATTTTACTGCTGTATGCTGATTTATGGAAGGCCTTTTAGTTCATTCAGCGATAGCAGTAGTAAATTTCACAAGACTTTTTCGAAAGAAGGTAAAATATGACACGAAATGGAGAATAACACTCATGTGCTTAGCGACCACTTCCGCAACCGTCTATGGGCAAACCACACTCTGTATCCTTTTCTCAGCCCATACCTAACACAACCACGGCTTATGCACAGCATGAACGATGGATTTAACGAACTTCCACTCGATGGTCGGTATAGGTCTTAAATGAAATTTTTATCCTCAAGGTTCAGAGTATAGCCATTTACAAAACCAACACTGGACCTCCTCAATAGTAATTTTGACCGAAATTGCTGTATCATGGCCCTTTTTTCAACAGATATCTTTGAATCTGAATGTCGACCGGAGGACAACAAGATCTTTAAGAATGACTTTTCATCCTCCTCTCATATACCTTTTCTGTTTTAATGTATGAAACCTTATGCGAAAATAAAGTTGAAAATAATACACTATGATGCACGGTTGCAATCATAAGCGTCAACAGGTTGGAGAACGGGGGAAAGGTGGGAACATATCCTTTCTACTGTTTAAAGTGGAGGGCATCCCCCAACTTTTTCAGAACTCTAACAAAAATAGTAATCATGTGTCTGAGTTCATAGCTTGCAATTTTCCTTATTCAATAAAAACAATATTCGAAAATGGTGGAAAGAGCCATTAGATGCATTGTTTTATTTGGAAATGCTTTAGATTACACCGCAAATTATTTGGCCTCTAAAGTTTTCCAGGACCTTTCAGTGAGCCCCAAATCTCTTACTCCTAGAGCTTAGCCATTCCCACTTCAAAAATTTTCTGTCAAAGAGCCCATAGCATTATTTCATCCTACTTAAAAAATCGTAAACAGTGTACTTATGTCAATAATATTTTCTCTAGCTATTCAGTTACTCAGTTCATAATAGGCCACCATCTGTTAGCACCCACAACAAAGATCTTTTCATAGTGTCTCATCATAATACACCACCTGGTAGATTGTTATGAAATAATAGTTACCGGCAAGACGTACCACCCGAAGTGAAATCATCTAAATCCTTGAACATTTTCCAAAAGAGATTAAAACATCATATACTTAATAGGTAACTTATTTATTGTGCAGTGAAACTGAATTTACATACCTTCGTTTTTCAGATAATTTTTAACTGTTGTGTTCCTAGACATGTATTCCTTACCATATGTTACTTTTATTTTTTGTAATTAAGGTCACAGGTTTCTGTTTTTCTAGTTTCCTTCAAATGATTTATTGCTACTTTGCTATCTATATCAATGTTCTTTATGTACTGTTTATGTAATCATTTGTGAAATATATTTGAGTTGAATTGAAGTTTAAACCACCACCCTAACCCATACCCCACTTTTGAAAAGCTGTTGACACTCTTAGTTGTAATGTTAAAAGTCAAAACAGTAATTACTCATTTCGTTTGCACACAATTTCATTGAACTATTGGTCAATTCTTGAATATGAAAAACCCGATTAACGCGTGTTTGAAAATCGGAGCTGAATTTCAGCTCAGAAGGAAAGCAAATTGACACGGAATAACTGGACTATGATAAGAGAAGGTTCCATGCATTCGATCGGCAACCTGAGTAGGTACATATGCCAACGGAAAATTGCATGAAGTCTCTAGCAGGGACCCATCGCGTACACGTTATGTTTAATTTTACTTCAATGTGAAATGTGAACAGATTTATTTGTTTGTTATCTGGTTTTGAAGACAGTTATTTCTATAGTACACTCATCGAAACACAAATAGGTCTCAGATTCTGTACCACTGTCGTAACTATCACATTTGTACCTAAGTTTCAATGATAATTATACTATTTGTAATATCTTTCTCACCCCCTAGACACGACTAGAAGAGATCATCGCACATGCGTTGTTACGACTCTGAACTGGTTTATGAATGACATTTCCCATGTGTGGTACAAACTTGATCACGATTCACGAAATAACAACAGTTTTGAATTTTCTTTACATTTAAAAACTAGTCACTTTCCTTTCCTGTGTCCTACTTTCCCCCGTCTCCCCCTCCTCTCTGATTTTCCTACCCTATGCCCCCGCCCAGTTCTCCTGATTCCTAACACAAGTCTCCCATAATCTCTTACCTCCCTCCTCTTCTGTCTCGAAGTACCTTCCCTCTTCCCTTTCCCTCCCCTCTTTCACTTTCTTCTCCTATAAGGTTCCTGTCACCTGCAGTGCCTCCCTTATCATTTAAGATGGTAGTGACAAGAATGCAGAAAAAACAGAAAACTCTCCCATCCTTCTGGTAAGGAAATTAAAATATGTTAACAACGAAGTAAAAAGTATATTCAAATGAAGTTTGCAAATGAGAACGAGCAATATTTATACATTTAAGTTACAATTGAGATATCATGTTCTTTTATCGTGTGACACAATATTAAAACAAAATTAAGAAATATTTAGTTGAGAAATGGACCTTTGAGTTTCGTACAGAAAGATTATTTGACCACGTCCTCTGACAATTTCTTGTGGAGTAGCAAGTGTCATTGGCAAATTAACGTTATTCTGTTTCGGGGTGAATATTGTCGATTATGACAAGTCCTATCGGAAGGAGCCTCAGTCTGCTTTTAACTCAGAACAACTGATTTTAGTGGCGCCTGTGAGTGAATCTTTGATAACAGCGCTATACGTTTTACCTTCTTTGCAAACGTAGCAAGCTTACATTACTATCGGAAACTTTGTACCTTTAGAGCATCTTTACTTGCCTTAATATAATTTGCAAGGAGTTAAAAGTGTTGTTTCAAAAAGCATTCCACACAATTTGGCTCTTCCAAGAGCAAGGGTGGGTACCTTTCTTTTTCCTTAATTATCCAAACATAAAACAGTTTCTACAAGGCACAAAATTCAACCACTAGAAATACACTTTCCTTTTTTTATCTAGAGAAGGACTGTAAGCCCGAATTAACCCACCCAACCCACGGTTCAGTCTTTTGTAGAAAAGGAAACAAGTATAAAAGTGTTTGCCAATACACCTGCGATGAGGGTTATGAGTTATCCGATCCGAAGTTCCCTGTCCTCACCTGTACAAAAAAGAACTAGAGCGGGAAGAAACCATTTTGTGCGGGTGAGTTAGTTAACGATTCTTCAATCAAAAGTTTGATTTACATTTTGTACTCAAACTAAAGTGATGTTCAGTCGAAATTGATAATTTACCCGAAGTAAAATGTACAAATTCTACATCTACCTCTGGAGTTCTGATTATGTTTTGAACTAACTTTTGGTTGCCTTATATTGGCACAAATGTTTCATGAATTATAAAACTTTATATCATTTTTATCTTTATTGTGAAAGACGTAAAAAGATGGTCTGATTACATAACAGCTTTGTTGTGATGCACAGTGTGTAATAAACTTGGTTTTTTATGCGCATGACTTTTGATGTTAAACTAGCGCAGGATACTGGATTTGGTCGGTGGTGCCATTTCGACGAACGCAGCAATCAACAAAATAACACGATATATTTTGTGCTCCCAAGCTGTTTTCAGGAAGTTTAGACTGATAATGACAGCTCGTAACTTGTGTACATGACTTAACATAGTTAACGAGAGAAGACATGGTCGAATATTTCTTATCACTTTCTTTCAGCTGTACCAAAAAACTAGACAGCCGCCAGTCTAACACCACTGCTGCCAAATTCCAACAAAGAAATTCAGTCAGATGAGAGGATCTCATCATTGTAGTTGTGGATACAGATGAGAATAGGGGGAGAGAAGAATTTCTATTTTACATTTGTCATTTAAACAGTTTTTTTTTTCTTTTTATTAGTTTGTTTAGACAGTTAATGACAAACATCGAGATAAACTCCTTTATGACCTGAAAAACATTATTGAATTGAGGATTATAACTAGCCGTTTTATACTTTGTCAATCATTACGGGTTCAAAGAAAAAGAAAAAAACCCTTATGTAATAGTCAAAGGTGGATGCATTGCCTATCAAAAGAAAATGTACAACTTTTTGCAAACGTGATAACTTATGATAAAAGTTTATTTCCATTATGCCACTGATGATACCTGTAAAGTTTGAATGTTTTGATTAATACGTCACCCTCACCTCTAACCACAATTTCAAACTAAAATGTCACATTCTATGTAGTTGTGAATATTTCACTCAAATTACATATACATTTTCATATATTGTCGTTAACTGTTGCTTCAAATTGGATGAATACATTAGCGCTGTGAAGTCAAAATAAGGTACACAGAAGTAGTTCTTAGTAAAGGCAGGAACATTTGAGACGGTGGCCTCACGTACCGGCCGGTAGCCGGGAGGTCGGAACTCGAACTCCCGCTTCTTAAAAGTGAGGCTAATCACCCCACAGTCATCTGTTGATGTCTCGTGTAGACAAGGTGGTAAAATATATGACCCGTCACTTTAATAATTACTATGCACACTTAATAGGATCGTAAAGGGAAAAAATAATTTCATTCTGCCAAACAATTAAGGAATAAACCACATTTGGCGAACTATTATTGGTAAATAAACCGTCGAGACTCCAAATTTGACAAAATAACGGACGAGGCGAAGCCGAGTCCGTTATTTTGCCAAATTTGGAGTCGAGACGGTTTATGAGACAAAAATAGTCCGACAAATGTGGTTTATTCCTATTCTACCACCGAAAATGTGTGGAAAACTTTCATTTTTATCAGTCTTTACGTTTACTGACCGTGTGTTGCAGAATAGCAGGTCAGTGTTTGACCAATCAGAATGCAGGATTCTCAATAACGGATGGTTAGAGGTGGTAGAATCTCCAACAATCTTCAGCAATCTCTTGCTCAAAACCATAAAACTTTTGGACCCAAACTTACTTAAATGTTAGCCATATTGTTCTTACTTACTAAGCAACTGTTGAAGTTGAATGTGTATGCAAGACGAGCATTAAAATTTCATTTGCTGAATACACTTGTTTACCGTAAAACTAATATCATTGTATAATGAAAAATATGAAAATATTGTGTATTAGTTATATTGTAGGGTACAAAACACGTTTTTTTTTTCTTAATTGAACCCGGCTGAAGGGACGTGTCAAATTCATGTGTATCAGAACAAAAAAATGACATCCTGGTTACGACCTAAAATAGGACCCTTATCAAACAAACTTTTTTGGTCATCTGTAGTCGACTTTAGTATTTTGCAAAAAAGGGAAACACTTTTAACAACGATCAGAACCTCAGCCATCATCGTAATACTTCACGTTTTCCATGCACCATTTTGACGACCTTTGTTAACCAAAAATGCGTTTCAACGACATTTTCAACCTTTTGACCTCTGAACACCTTTCCAGATCTTTGACCCAAGCCCTCAAGAATCCCAGCTTTTACGTACTTAGGATTAAGCTCGTAATGAAACATCAAGTTAATTTATTCAGTGGCTTTCTCGCAGGATTTCTCTCAAGGGGGATGGAGGGCATGCAGTATGTTGTGTGATCGCCTGCCTGAGGCAGGGGTCTAAGGAGAGGAGGTGTCCCCTCCCCTTTGAAAATTTTTGAAACATTGGGTGTCCTTAGATGCAATCTGGTGCCACACGTGCCACAAATGCTAACTTTTGAAGTAATTAGTTTGTTAGTTAGATGAGGTTTTACGGCTCAGTTTCTAACCAATTGGTTTAAGTCGGGCCGGCCACTGCCTTTTATCCAGTTGTGGCTCACTGGCTTGATTCGAAGTAAAATTTGTGTTACACAGTTAACGTATTTTTGGGAACTAAAATTAAATTGGCCTCAGTGAGGGGGTCCATGGTGGGAACCCTCCCCTTTGAAAATTTTTGATAATTTTGTGTCCTTACATGCGATCTGGTGCCACATATGCTACCTTTTCGAAGTAAGATTTGCGTTACAAAATTTGCACATTTTTAGGAACTAAAAGAAAAAAGGCATCAGTGATCATCGACCTGGGGGATGGGTCTAAGGGGAGGGGACTTTGAAAATTTTTGAAAAGTTAGTTGTCCTTACATGCAATCTGGTGCCACATATGCTACCTTTTGAAGTAAAATTTGTGTTAAAAAATTACGTACATTTTAGGATCTAAAAAAATGGCATCCGTGAGGAGGGGGCATGGCCCAATGGCCCCTCCCCCTGTGTACACCACTGAATTTAATGTTACAATCAAGAGTTATATTGTTCCTAGAAAGTTCCTCCTTTCCACACAAATAACCTTGGACCTTTGCCAAAACCCGTACAAAGTGAAATCGTCATAATAAAAACCTCAACATAAGTTATGTCTCACCCTGAATTGCAGACTTGTAGTGCGAGTACAATGTCATGAGTACGAGTACAGGGGCAGTTTCTCTGTTGTGAGTACGAGTACGAGTACATGTCCTTTTTCATGAGAACGAGTACATGTCCTTTTTCATGAGTACGAGTTCAAAATTTTGCAATTAGCACCTACGCAGAGTTTTCAACTTTTGCGAGTACGAGTTCGAGTACAAATTCATTCTCACGAGTACGAGAACAGACAATTGTGCAAATCCTTGAGTACCAATACATACTCACTACAAGTCTGCTGAATTGCCATTTAAGTTGATCCATCCATATCCATGTACACTCCCAGCTTAGAAGCAACGGAGATAGATTTTGAAACAAACTGCACATCACACATTTTGCAGTATACGGGCATATAAGTACAAGGTTCTGTGATGTCATTTCGTAACCTCAAAGATTTCTGACCACCTGACAAAAATGAAAAAGAAAAAAAAAAGAAAACAAAAAAACAAAACGATGTTTCCTAGTTAAGCCTTTATTCAGAGGAAATGCAAAACAGATATCCCTGCTAACTTAGCCTACTTTTGTAGTCTTTGTTTCTTAACTTAACTTATATCGCATGACCTTCACCCTAATGAATTAGCCAGGGGATGGACTGTAGGTGCCAGATGGGAAGAAGCTATTCTCCCCCGTTCCACCCCCTCTGTTTGGGACAGTTACCACCCCCTTCGGGGAAAATCTTCAAATTCGTTGGTGAGCTGAAATAAGCGGCAAAAGAATATAAACTCCCCTACTACGTCTAGTCGTCCAACAATTTATTTGACTTTGGTCAAAATTAGGGCAAACCTTTTAATAAAAACCCATTTTTTTCTTTACTTAAAGCTCCGTTTTGCATAGTTTCTTTGATTAAAGCCCGAGATTTTCATGTTTTCTTTTTAATGGTAGAAATGAAAACTTTTCGGCAGGCAAAAATTAATGCCAACAGTGAGCGGATTGGTTACTTAGGTGACCAACCAAGATAGATTTTAAGAAGGAAAATTAGATTTCATTTAAATTAATTTAAATTAGTGTACGCGGGCATCATATTTCATGGATGGCATTTGAGTATAATGTTACAATAATTATATTTCTTACTGAGATGTGAAATTAACGTATAGAGTTACTGTGTGTTTTATCTTGAATATGCAATATTTACGTCCTTAGTATACATAGCCTATCATGGAAGATACTTGAAGGGAAATAAAAGAGAAATTTGTGAGATTTAGTTGTTGTTTCTAAATAAGTGTGCAGCGACTGCTTATGCACTTTCAGTCAGTGGTTTCTTAACCAGCTCATTGATTTTAGCTAATATATAAAGGTGATCATAGGCTACCGTATGTTATCTTTCGCCAGCGTTTATGCCGTTGTATTCAAGCGATGTGTCTTGTAGGAGGAAGATGCTCATTCGTCACGAAAAGAAACCCGCATAAGAACGCTTCAATGGTGGGGTTCCGGAGACTTCTCGGGAAAATTTGGCGGTGAAAAGGAAACCTTACATGCAAATTCTCACGATTTTGAGCCCTGAAGTCATAATTTGGACAATAAAATTATCACCATTTTAGTATTTTTTCTCAAGTAGGCCAACTTTCATTAACTATTTGGAAATCTCAAAGAGGGAATGTGGGGGGGGGGGGATAACTGCCGTGCTGTTGCACCTATAGCATGCGTTGCAAACGATTCAGTGATGTTTGAAGAATTATTTTAAAGGATGACATTTTTTTCAGACTGCTGACTCATCGTGGTAAAGCCTACTGATCTATTAGTTTATGATGGTTGAACGATAGCGCAAGCTATGCAGCGGTCTTATCCGCATACGTATAGACTTGTAGATAGCAAAATAGGATGCAATCAGAAAAAGAAAAGTAACATACCGAGCACAAAAAGTTTGCCTGCTATTTAAAGACCAAGGATAAAAGCTTTCGAAAATAAGACCGATAAAAATTAAGCATGTAAGCTGTTCTTAACAGTTCAAAGACTACTATTATGTAATACAAATTTCAGGAGGCGAATCACTCCAGAGGCGGGGGGAATTCCACCAGATTAAAGTGGTCCCTTTTTACAAAGGAATCAAACCATTGACTGATCGAGTGCAATAACCCCACCAGTCTTAATTGACACTAAAGTGTCTTTTTCACAGTGGGTTCCTGTGTCATGAATCACCCTCAAAACACGTTTCCTATCTTAATTTGCGTTCGATATACTGGCATAGCGACAGATGACCAGTTTACCTCTCACGGCAAATGAGTCATTTAGTGCTAGAAAATATCGGAAATTTTGCACAAGTTGTTATTCAAATAATTACCTAACCATTTTGCAATCAATATGCATCGTTCATGTAAAACGAACATGGGTGGGCATACAGCAAAAATGATAACCTACCAGTTGATATTGGACTTTGCACATATGCATGTAATACTTGTAAATATAACATTAAATAAACAAAAATCACAATTACATAAAAAGATTTTACTAAGGCACCCAACTTAAACATATAACTCTTTAAGTATCCAAAATTATCCAGATTGGTCATACATCTTAATTTCCAGTGACAACGTAATGTCTACCTAGTAGATAGATGAAGGTTATCAGGTGACAAGAATTTAATATCGAAAGGGGGCCTTGTCACAACATTAAATAAGTTAGTTTAATATGCTTAGTGAGTTCATTGTAATTTGACCAGGGAGATGTTAGGAAGGAGGTCCAACGTTTTATAGACTCTTTGAAGCAATGTTCGTTTCCGACAGCTTGAGTTATCTCGCCTTTATTTTCAAAAATCGTATCACAATACCTAGATCAACCCTGATCAGTGATGCATTGTCAAAATGATAGCAAAAAGACACACCCCTTACGTTGAACTCGTTAACTTTTCGTAGCCTGCCACCATGCAAAACGTGAAAGCTAAACCTTTGGTCACAATAAAATATCATTTTGTATAAAGTCACCTATTATTTTCTTAACAACTTATTCTTCGGATATGTTTCTTAATGATGAGAAAATTTGCTAAAACTGAGAGACATGTAGGCTTCAAAAATGTTTCCAGTAAAAAACGCATCAAAATCGTAGTGGTACAATCGAAGTACATTATTTAAACGTTTGCTCCCAGTCGTTTTATTGAAAATCCTGATTTAAGTTAACCATTGGAGAAAACAAATTTTACTTCAAAGCTTGTATGATCTTTCTCTTGAGAATTCCTGGAGAAGAAAGCAGGAGATTATCATTTAAAGGGTTAAGTCAACATAAACTTAGCAAAGAAAACATGTCAATCAAATGGCAGTCACTGAAAAGAATTAAATCATTTTCAAGTACATACTGTCTGACAGATTCAGTTGTTGTATCTCCTTCCTAACACATCCTTGCATAAACAGTCTTGATGTGGGTCACACAGATTTTCTTTAAATGTCATAAGTTACCAGTGTGTTATCCATGTTCCTTAAAGTAATCACGCAATTTTTGTCATAACAGAGTTAGTTAGTTAGATGAGGTTTAACGGCCCAGTTTACAACCAATTGGTTCAAGTCGAGCCGGCCACGGCCTTTTTTCCAGTTGCGGCTCACTGGTCATAACAGAGAGGATAGGGGAGAAGTAAAACAAATGCCCCGAGGATCACCTACTCAACCCCACCAATTTTTTCTTGCTGCATTTAATGCGCCTTCGGTTGATAGCGTTAACTTTAAACCCGCGCCCTATAACACCCTACCACGTTTAACGAACAGAGTTTGATTTTTACAGTCAAAGCCCAAGGCCCAAAGTCCAAGGCTAGTGGCTTGACAGTTTAAAGTTCTTAAACTTAACATTACTGTTTACTTGATGTGTGCATCTTAGGGAAGTGAAACACTGAATGAGTGGCTTTAATGACCATCGCCAGGTTCATATTATTTTGTCGAAGTATTCGATTAAATCAGAAGCGCTAACAAGTAAATACTTGCTTAAAGTACCATTTTAACTTTGCCGAACTTGAAAGTATTGTTGCCAGTAGTCTGAGACTTCTAAGATTTAACGTTATGTAATCATTCCAGGACAAAATGAAATAAAATATACAATACACCATAGATTGATAGCAGGCTAGGAGATTTGACAGATTCATCAATATTGGAAGGTGCGAAAGTTACCATCTCTGAAGCTTACATAT
>WURT03094365.1:0-12612 GCA_009936505.3 Holothuria glaberrima
AATCTCTTAGTTTGATCATTTACCATCAAGATGTGAGTAAATCTCAACAGGTGTGAAAAAAATCATGAATTTTGTGAGCCAACTCAATAAGCCCCTTTAAATGTGCTGGTATCGATATGTGCCCTTAGTTTTGCGGAACGCCGAAGGAGCACAAATATTCCCTTTTCATAGTCGCAAATAGCATTGAGTGTCCATTCAGAAGTCAACTGTGCATGCAGTTTTGAATCCAGCAGCCGATTGATGTGAGTGGTTGAAAGGGGGAGGGGATTAAAACCCGTGGATAACAAGAAGTTTTTGGCAATGACACGAGAAAGCCGCAACTGCGCTCTTCGCGCGCAGTAAAAGAAAGCGCCTGCTGCAGAAAAAAAAACGTCTGCTGAAAAAGTGTTGTATGTTCATTAATTAGAAGGCACTGAATGTGCATATGAATATATTATGTGCCTGTGTACGTCTAAGAGTGACCCTGTTATCATCAGGCATGCATGCTGCAATAGATGTCCGGGAAACGCGCCTAAAATTTGCCTTTGATGGTTAATAGGTCTCAATACTAAAGTCGTTGACTAATAATTGAGAGGGGCTTCAAGAGATTCCATTCCCTCAACCAAAATATTAGGGATCATGCCCTATGGCCCTACACGGAAATATTGGGGCGAAAGATACTCATTCTCCCAACCAAATTATTGCTGAGGGCTGTCTCTCCATTCCCCCCCCCCCCTCTCCTGGCTTTGCTGCCTTTGTCAAGAGTACAAGTACAGGCACACGTGCAATAGTATGACTACGAGTACCTGCTCACTTTAAATCTGACCTGCAATAATGTTTCTTTTGTTTTCTTGCACTAAAAAACAAGCGGAACCTCCGTGCTCATTTTTCCGGAGGCAATTAATTAGGTACTGTGGTCAATAGATATACCAGCGAAAACCTTGTTGGTTTGTGATATTGATGTGAAGTTTGAATAGAACAAAATCTCCTGATGTAAAGCGTGAACGCCTACAATGAAGTGAGGGCAGTGCTGATTCAACGCCAACCATAGATCATTACTACCATAGACAAACAAACGAATCAGGACCTGGGGTTTCTCTTCATCCTTCCCTCGATTTTCAGTACCCCCTCCTTTAACTCCCCTCCCCCATGGCACCTCTACTCGTTTGGAGTTTCGTGTGCCTAAAGAGGACTCAGAGTTTGATCTTTACAAAACACCACATTAATTGAATTATGACACCAATTGGCCCGAATCCCATGTTCATAGCTTATTCGATTACAGCGACACCCAGTGATGAAATTCATAAACTTTATTCAAATGGTGCCTTTCGTGATAATTTGTTCGGGTACTTCTCCTATGGCCTGACCTTAATGCTTTCAATGCCAATGCTTAGACAAATAACGTTGTAAAAATGAACAATTTGTTTAGAAATTCATTGTTGAAGAAGAGGGCTGGATGATGGAGTCAACACACGCACACGCACGCACACACGCACACACGCACACACACACATATATATATATATATATATATATATCAGGGCTGTACACGAGTGGGGACTGGCCACTGGCCAGTAAATCCAAAAGACACTCGCCCAACTTACTGGCTACTAAAATCTGTGAAACAGTTGCCAGCTCAGCCGAAGCCGACATTAGCCACAACATCTCTGTATCTCATGCTGCATCATCAGTTCATCACAGGGTGCAAAAATAAGGTTCCCTGTTGATATGATTGCTCAAGGAAGATGGAGTGATTCAACTGAAAGTCTGAAATGATATCGGCACTCACTATTTTCTTTAATGAAACACGTGAGGATTCCGAGGAACATGTTTATTTACGGTGACGGGCAATTCGAGAGATTTTGGTGCTGAGAATTGAGTCTCTAATAATTGTTTTCGTCCTAATTTCAGGAGACCAAAAGTTCAAAACAGTACTCGCCATCGGCTACTGAATCAAATTCAGTGGTCGTCGCATGGACCGGCAAAATGGTCGCTAATGCGACCATTCTGGTCGCATTGTACAGCCATAATATATATATATATATATATACCAATTAATATGAACAGACGAAAGAGATGTAAAGGAGTAAACAATATAAATAAACAATAAATAACTCGGAGAAAAGTTGTCAGCTCCACTGGGACTCGAACTCAGACCTTCCGCTTATCGTGTAATATTGTTTACATATATTGTATGTTGTATATGATGTATATTGCTTACATATATTGTTTACTCCTTTATATCTCTTTCGTCTGTTCATATTAATTGGTGTCTACCTTTCACAGGCGTAGGGCTACTCAGGGCGTAGAAGGAAAGGTGTTCCATTCCCTGGGGAGCAGACTCGGTGGAGATTTGATCGCTCTCTGAGATTCGGACTTCCAGGACGGCTTCATGGCCCAACTGGTTTAGGCATCTGCACGTTAAGCGGAAGTTCTGGGTTCGAGTCCCAGTAGAGCTGATGACTTTTTCACCGAGTTATATATATATATATATATATATATATATATATATATATCGATAAGACAACTATCACATTCTTCAAGCACTTGCCGTAGCATTAGTAATTTGAGGGAAATATTGTGTTTAAAATGCAACAAATGACAAAAAACGAAAATTCAGTCTCACCAATAAACTCTGGCAATAGCTTTTCTCAAAATATTATGCATTATAAGAGTAACGGATGTTGCATTATTTGAATTTTTGAAGTTTGGGTGAACAAACTACTTTTGTGCAACGAATAATCGAATTTGAGAGCCTTATATCTTGAAAAGAAAGCTACCATTCTGACCTATTTTGAATTTTCTATCATTCTGTATCTATTAATATTGCCTTAAAAATAGCCTATGAAAATTTTCTGTAAAACAAACGTAATATTTTTCTTTAAGATATTTACTTTATTCGGGAAATACAAAAGTGACATTACGAATTCCTATACGCGATCTATCAACATTTTACATCTCAGACCAACAATGTCATGTGAAGAGTTTGACCAAAGAGCTTTTAACCATTCTTTGCAACATATATTTTTAAAACCTCTCTAAGTATATATACATATGTGAATACAGGTGCGAGAGGTAATTCCTCCCTAGGGACTGAACCGTTTTTGCAGGAGAAAAGCAAGTAGTGCCTGAGGAAAATAGGTTTTGCCCGAACTGCAGCCCCTGGCTCGTACGCCTGTGCTTGTGAAAATTTAATATTGTCGAATAGGTACCGTAATAGATAATATTCTTGAATAGAATCTAGCAACAGAGTTTATCAAAGAATATAACACAAATGTGTACCAAAGTTTCTTTGAAAGTTTTTGCATCGGATTGAATAGAATTTTATTTATTAAACTTTGGAGGTTTTAAATTTCGGTCCTGATTTTTTGTTGCGAATATTGGAACTTTTTATTTAATTGAGTTTGCTGTGTACTAAATTGGTTAAATTTCTTATACTTTTCCACTCAGTACTTCACAAGGCTCCCCTGGCTCTCGTGAAACAATTCCTTTGTAAAAGTTGTCGAAAAGGTTGTTTATTGTAATACAAAAAGGTGTAAAATTTGTCAGTGATTTATTCCGGGAAGATGGCTTTATACTTTCCAGTAATGATTTAGCTTGATGTACCTCGGTGTCCTTTAACCCGATATGGAAATAATTTCCTAGATCCCAAGTTCCTGGATAGGCCTATCTCCTGCCCAGCTGTTATGTGGTCAAGACGATTAAGGAATTTGCAAATATGATGTCTTATTTCATGTGGCAAAGCAGTGTCTAAACTTGTGTATATGATTATTGTTTCGGAAACTGAAAGGCCTCCGAATGTTATTGAAAAATGGAACGTAAATTGCTATTTTTCAGTTTAATTTGAATAGGAATTTTAATAACTTTCTGGTCTTTTATTCATGAGGTCAAAGTTCGATGTTTTATTTTAACACTTTGCAATTCGTGGTATTAATAAATCGTCTTTTATCAATGTTGGGATTTGCTAAATCCCTAATTGTGTATTGCGTCACATAAAATAAGAATCTATCAACCGTTTGCTTTGGTACAGTCTCATTTTTCAAAGTTTACTGGGTAAAGAAGTTAAACATCATTCATGAAGCAGTTCATCTTACCAAGACAGGATTTTTCTTCAGTAAGTATGAATTTATTTCAAGTATTTTGGACAAGTATTTCATAAATCACATGCATATTTTCATTTTCCATTCAAAATGAAACAACTAACAGCCAAAAATGCAGCATTTCTTCTATGAATGCAAGTTTTTCCTAGAAGTAGAAAGAACATAGTAAATGAAAGTTAGTTAGATGCACTTTTACGGCTCAGTTTGTAACCAATTGGTTTAAGTCGGGCCGGCCACAGCCTTTTCCAGTTGTGGCTCACTGGCTTATTTTCCCTACTCCATTGCTTATGCTGAGCACCAAGCACAGTAGCTTCCAGCTACTGGCAGTAGGTTCCATTTGTAAAGTTTTTGGTAATTGAAAGGAACTGGTATACAACTGCGTCAATGAACTGAAACCAAATATAAGAAATATACAAGCCTTAACATTATATCTTTTAGACTAACATGTTAAATTTGCCATCTTGTAAACGCTCGTATATACGATATTTTTTCTTTGGTAAGTATTGCATATTATCTTGTTTGTATTATTAATATTTGATTCAGAACGACGATATAAACTAGGTGGATAAAGAATATTTCCAGCTTTTTTTAAACAGCTCTGTTCTACTTCTCTGCGACTAGTTCAAAGGTTATTGTAATCCTCATAACCCTCATAGAATAATGTAAACTCAACCCCCTTAATACCTTCGCCAAGTTCTGTAGCAAAGTATGAACATGGCTACCGGAAAACATGACCTGTAACCCTGTTATGGTGATATTGTATACGAGAACAAAGTATGCCATTGCTATGAAATTGTTATTATCCAAGTTTTAAATTATGTTATTTTCAAACTTCTACACATTTTTTGTAGCTGATCCATCTATACTGAATGTTGGTTTAAGACGGGTTGACTGACGAAGTGACGAGCGCAATGGGTTTCTTTTCACATCAGTGAGTTTTCCTGGTCTATCTGGATAGTTCATTCAACCTATGTTTCCCAAGTATAACACAAGAAACGTCGGGTAATTCAAAGGGAACAGACAGAGATAAATACAACTATCAGTGATTCATTACATCTCCTTATAGGTTTGATTGACGTCTCAATTGAAAGTAAAATACTTGAAACCTCGATCACACTGGAAATAATTTCACATGCCTTATTTCCAATTATTATACACTCACGGCGTCGTTCTCGGTTTAATTTGACCTATCAAGCATGTCACATGATCAAATCGAGGAATGAATGACTACAGTACAGTACAAACGCAGCATAACAGATTGATCCTAAAGATATGACGTCATGTTCCGCCCCAATTCTTTCATCGTTTCGGGAGAAATCCTAGGCGAGTGTCCGCTAATGTGAAGCTTGTTACGCATCGAATGAACCCAATTTTTAATACGGAGCTCTCCCTGTCTGAGTACACTATTTGTCCAACTCTATTAGATCTTGTTTGCCCTACTATCACATAACAAACCTGCACTAGGAGGAGATCTCGAGAAGACCTCTACAAAATTGTTTGAAGAACCTCCCGAGCAGTTGTGAAAAGCAAGAATATGGCAATCAATAGTGCTCGTGTGTGTTTCAAGTGTATTTGTTGAAGATGAATGAGAGAATTTGATAATTTCCCCATTCTCAGGAAATAAGAAAGAAAGATATTGGTATAGCGAGTTAATGTACTTTACTTTCAGCCTGGTAGCTTACTGCACTTCTAATGGAGCAGAATAGCTGCTTGAACTACGCTCAATCGAATTTTATATTACACTATTTTCCCCCTAATGTAGATTTTACCCCTAAAGTAGATAACACTTGGGGTGAATAACCAGGGATTTAGTTTCCGCATATTACTCCAGTATTTGAACAATAATAGAGGTTATCTGTCTGAGAAAGTATTGCGGGTATAGAACTTTCCTTTGAAAGGGCGCCATATTCATTCTCTCCGGACGATCGATTCAAAAGACATGCAGTTGACACAAGTTAGCACAAGCCATGAATCATTCGTAGGGAGAACTGAATTATGCATTTACTTTTTTACTTAAATTACACCTTCACTTGTAAACAATGATTGTATTAATATTATGTTTTGTTAATATTGAGGAAAATGAAGTAAATTAACAATTTTGTCCTAGCTGTCATAAAGGTTGACATGAAGAAAATGTTCACTGTAAGGATGAGATATAGTTCATGATAAACTAAATATAAAAACATAATTAGAAACTTGTACTTAGGAACCATTTGCGAATAAGTTCTTTTTAAACAGTATAAATTATTCCAAAAGTCAGTTCAGTGTTGAATCTCAACAATGCTTCGTGTATAGCTAATAGTTTGGTATGAGATTGATTGTGTTAGCATTTGTCAAAAACGGTATAATGAGAACGTGGTAGTATATATTTGTTGTCATGGTGCAGGTCTCTAGCCAGGTTTTTGGAAAAGGGGATGGTGGTTTGGGTTTTGGATGTAAGGACTCGTCGAAGGCCAGCTGGAAAACCGTAGCGGTTTATTTAAGGTAATCATACAACAAAGCATATACTCTACAAGTAAATACTTCTTTTGAAATGAAGAAGAGAGCAACTTAATAATGCTACAAAAGTAATTAAAAGACGGCATACCCATAGAGTTACAAGTCTCATTTCCCCCAAATTCTCTACATACCTGGCAGCCTGGACGTTAAAGAAATATCGTTCTGTTCCATACTGTGACATACTGTTATGCAAATAATGGGTAAAAAGAAATTTTAGCTCATTTAAATTTTGACCATTTAATTTTCGACATATGACGCCAACGATTACGCATGCAAAAATTTAGGCAAATGTGGGCTTTTATCAAAGACCTTTTATCCTGACCTTAGCAACCCAAAAATCAATATCTGAAAAATAATCTCATCAGTTCTAGCACATCATACGTTTTCTTACTTCTTGTAACATACTGATGGGCAAATAATGGCAAAGCCCACTTTTTCTTAGCAAATGGACCTCTGGCATATGACGTCATCACTTACGCATGCACAAGTTTTCATGGCCATGTACCTACCCACCAAGTTAGAACTTCATCGGAATTAAGATTAAGGATAAGTTCGTAACACACTTTTTCGTAAGACTTAGGCAAATTTGACCTTTGACCTACATTTTGACCTTTTACTCCACTGTTAGCATCCAAAAACCACTATTAAAAAATTGTCTTATCAGTTCAAGCATATCATGTGGTTTTGTTACTTTTTCTAAAATACTGATTGGCAAATAATGGCAAAAACCACAAAAGGAAATTTGACCTTTGACCTATGAAGTCATCAATTTTATGGTCGGTACCTACACACCGGTTTGAACTCCATCGGACGTATGGTTAAGGAGAAGTCCGGGACACACTTTTTTGTTCAAGTACACACACACAGGGCCGTCGCGACCGGGGGGTGTGGGGTGTCTCACCCCCTCCTCAAAGTTCGTCAGAGCGACGATAATCGGAAAATCTGAAAGACCATTTGGAATTTCTGATTTACCAAACTAGCATATTTTTCCGTATGAGCGTGTGTCAACTTTGTATGTATTTTCCAACTAGATCAAGTGAGAATAATACCAAAGATTATTTTCTTCACGTAAAATCGAACTGAAACTGTCATTTGACATCTTAGTTAATGAAAAATTTCAGCGCGCTTCGCGCGCATGCGTCAGGGTTTACGCTCCATCTCATGACCATTATTAAGGTAATTTTACATGAACTATTCTGATCACAACACTTTCCGAAAAACGGAGATACATCTCCAAACATCTGTATGGGCCTCGCATCAGTATGGGATCTTTTAATCTAATTTGTAGCATAATGTGGGTGGTTGAAAGTACGTATTTGCCGTTATAAATTAAAAAAAAATTACCGAGCGCTTCGCACGCAGCCATTATCGGAATAGATGGTGATTGTTAATACACTTACGAGTTACGACTAAAACGCATTCTAAAATGCGCTTTTTAGTCCTTAATTCCTTTTGCTATACCAGTCAGGGAGGTCTAATATCGCCTTCTTGCACCTATTCTCTACCTCCTGCTCATTCCCCATTGCTGGAAGCCATTCGTCTGGATTTTCGTTCAAAATTAGTAAAAGTGCCATAGATGTAAAGTGCTTGGCGTCAAACTCTATATTATCATTTGGATGACAGGTAATAAGCATTATGTCTTTGCCCAATTCTATGTAATTGATCCAGTGCTTCCAGGTATCTGGCAGCCTTAATATGCTCTTTTATAATGCACAATGAAGGAAAGGAAAGCTTTCGTAATAGTCCAAGAATGTTTCTGTTGACTCCACTCACGTATTTTTGCGAAAAAATTGTCCAAACAGAAGACAGTTAAGGAAGCCAAAAAAAAGGGGGCAGGAGATTTTTTGACACGTATTTTTTTCTAGAAAACTTACTCTCTTCTTTAACCTAACCAAAATTAGAATTCACTAAATTATGGACATTTCCCAGCCATATATGAGCAGCTCAAAAATGTCCCAAAAGATGGCACCATTTTGCATCTAAGCAGTCTTAAATTAACAAAAATTTCTCAAAGGGGAGGGGGATACCCCTTCCCTTAGACCCCTACCCCAGGCCGGCACCTTTACGTCTTGACAAAGCAAGGATCCCCACTAATGTGTACAAAAAACGCTGGACGCGTAAAAAAGTTCGCTTTACACGCTACAACTCAGTTGGAAAAACCATCCAGCCAGTCGGATTTTGGGACCTTCACACCCCCCTAAACATATGACCCTAGCTACGGCCCTGCACACACATACATACACACACGAACACAGCTTCACATTTCTTATGTCACGTTAAGAAAATCTTCATCTAACCAGGGAGGTCTAATATCACCTCCCTGATCTAACTAACTCATCTCTCTATACATTACACGGTAGGGAGATAAAATGAAATTTCTTGAAAGATTTTGAGGAAAGGACTGGTGGAGAGGTGGGGGTAAGGCGGGTGCCTGAACTATAACCTCTAAAACTGATGTGGTCTAGCTATATGCCAGCAAAGAGTTTTGTGCCAGTTTAGAGGTATTTTGTTGTGTTCCAATTCTCTTCTGTGTAGGACTTAAGCCTTATTTTTTGCTGGTGATCTCATTGAAGCTCAAAAACTAAACCATGACATGACATTAACTGAAGCTTATCATAACTGGCTGACTGCTGTTATTTTAATGGCTTCTCATAAAACACCTTTCGACACTAAAAGTTCCGTTACATCATCATGTCAAATACCGGTGATCTCACCTGGCCGTTTACAGTTGATAAAAGAACACTTGTGGAATTTATGGTGGCAACTTTATTGCAGTAAATATTTTCGCAAGACAGTTCCCTCTTAAATTTATTCCTCGTGACTTAAAGATCATAGTTTGGGGATGAAACTATCTGAAAGCAATTGTTGCCATTTTATTCCCCCATATAGCCAAGATAACTTCAGCAATAAATTACTTGATTCAGCGTAACGCACCAAATAGGTAAACTTTGTCACCCAGCTTAGCAAATAGAATGTTCCAACGTTCTTTTATTACTTATGTACCCTTCTAGAAGCTAATTCAACAACAAGAATTCCTTTGTTAGAAGGTCTGTACACTGTTAGTATGTTCATAGTATGATTTGTAACGTTGAAAGTCTGTACTCCATAAAAGACGAAACACACAAACCAGATAGATCATGAGCAGTGTTGAGCCGATTATCGGTATTCAATGCCGGTATCGAGGGATATGCTTTATTTTCGTCTGATATAAGTATGGTTAACATAATTAAAATGCAGATACTACCTGATCAGTATTTCTCGTAGTATACTTCATAAAAGTTTTTTTTCGTATTTTTGACTATATGACAAACGTTTTCCTCATTTGAAGGACGCACATCACTAGTAAAATTGCCAAATAGCCTATGGCTAAGGATGCAGAAAGCTCATTTCTCAAACACTTGTATTATTTATCTAATCGGTATCGGCCGAGTTGAGAATTTAAATGACGGTTTCGGTAATATCGTCTGCTTTTGATATGATATAAACACTGATCGTAAGACAGCAGCGCGGCCAGGGCCGTATAGCCAGGGTTTGAAAAACAATCAGTAAATGAGCATGAAGTCTGTGCTAGGGCCACACAAGGGCCCAATTCGGAATGCATTCTAAAAATGTGGAGTGAAGCTTTAGTTAGGAAAGGGATCCCACGAACTCGTCAACTGAGCACAAAACTACCCAAGTTGTATCCCCTGAATGGGTACACGATTCTTTACCTCCAATCAAGTAATTTTTGTTAATCCATTTGAGTAAGTTTAAACCAGTCATACTGAGAAAATATTTATTTTATGTAAAAAGAAATGTGCCCAAGCAACTCCTTCGGACAATTCCCACCCATGACGTTTATCCATTAAATGCAGAAAAGGTCGGCGATTTGTTCCCAATAGTGGGGGGGCGATTTTTCCCAAGAGTGGGGGGATTTGTTCCCAATAGTGGGGGCGATTTGTTCCCAATAGTGGGGGGCGATTTGTTCCCAATAGTGGGTGGCGATTTGTTCCCAATAGTGGGGGGAGATTTGTTCCCAATAGTGGGGGTATGACCCCATTTTCAAATAATTTCCTTTGTGAAAAATCAAAGCCAATGGACGATTTCTCAAATATTGTGGGGACATGTACCCCAGTCCCCCGGGATCTACGCCAGTGAATGTGGAATTAATGTGGATGGATACTTGTCTAGAAGGAAACTGTCCGCTTGGGAATTTTCCAGGAGCGAATTGTCCGGATTAAGGGTGAGTTGTCCGGGGTAAATTGTCCCGGTGGGGGCAGTTGTCCGGGAACCGAAAGAAAAATTCGTAACATGTTAAGAGTATCAAGGAAAAGCCGTCTTTGCTACGTTAGGACAGTGATGATGCTCCGGAATACTTTATTTTAATATGAACACAATATTACCTCAAGTAAAAAGAAAATCGATCAAAATATTAAGTATGGGTTTTTGGAACCTTGGAAACATCGTGGTTACTTGAGAGAAAAAGGTGTACATATGGATTCAAGTAACCATGAGACTTGAAAAAAAATTCATTCATATAATAGCAATAATCGTGATATTTGTCATTTTTTGACACACATCTTTCCCGTTTGTTGTCTGTTTGTTTTTTATTTTCTTTCAAAACCCTTAAACGATCCGTAAGAAACACAATAAACATATTTAATGAATTTTCCAAACAACGATTTAGTATGAATTGCCTGAGAAGTGTCATTCCTTGCGACTTAGAGAAATATTTTGGCAAAAACGTTTCCTTGTATGCTACGCGCAGAATGATGGTGGCCCTCCGCTTAGACAGTACCATGATGGCCCCTTTTGGGAAATGCCCCCGCCAACCAAAAATTTCTTTCAAAAGAGGTTCAATTTGTTTGATGTGAGGTATAATCAGTAATGAAAATGAAAAACAACTGCCACTCAGCTTTACAGTAAAGCGGTAACCAGCAGGCTAACGTTATACTCATGGACTTGGAAGTCTCTTGATGTTCTACCACCAAGTTAAGTTTTAAGACCTGCCCTCTTTTTCATTAAAGTCGTTTTGACAACACATACAGTATATGGTGGTACACAAATGTAACGCATCCATCAGTTTATCTCCTTTTTCGTAGGGTTTAGGTGATTTGCGTGATGTGTGAATATTTCGTTCAGGAAATTGTGACGAAAATTTAATTTATAATGGAGACTGTATGTTGTCCACTGTCCAGAAACTTCCTTGAGATGAAAAAAAAAAACAGGAAAACAAATCATATTGCAATTTAATTAATCGTTGCTCTCAATAATGTATATGGTTTTTGCGAATGGAACTTTCCCAGAGGCTTAGAATAAAAAGCTACAAACCGCAACTGTGAAGGTGAAGGAGCCTTTTGCGACAAATGTGTAGCACCTACACTGCGTTCCCGCTTCATTTATAGAAAGGCTTGACAGAAAGAGGGCGATTAAAATATGACAATAAACTCGGTCACCTAACAAAATTGTGGATGAAAACGGAACGAAAAATAGTGGCCGTGGCACATGAAGACTATGCCATTAACACATCCACAGTTAGTGAATGGTGTGAAAATATCGACCCTGTTGGAGTAAGGCCTTGATCTTTGCGATAGTTGTATCTGATTGTTGAACCACAAATGGAGACAAATTACTACACCTCTGTTATAAAATCAACCAAAGTTTTTTGCAAATGCGAGGGCCTTTACTCTCAAACAAAGCATGGGGGTTTCCCAACGTGGGGGGGGGGGTATTGTAGACTGGGTTTATGAAATGGTGCCTGAGGGCATGCTGTAATTTTTCAAGTACACTGAGTATGACCAAACTTTGGGACGAGGGGGAGGGGGTTATTAATCTGCCTAAATAAATTTTGTCCAAACACCTTTGATGACAGGACTGTTTAAAAAAGAATACATTTTAAAAAATTCTCAACAATCCTGAAAGTTTTCGAGCGAACTTACTGATTTTCTCCCAGTGTTTGGCAGAGGTTCTCAAAATACTTATATGTATGTATGTATGTATGTATGTATGTATGTATGTATGTATGTATGTATGTATGTATGTATGTATGTATGTA
>WURT03094387.1:0-12612 GCA_009936505.3 Holothuria glaberrima
ATATATATGGTTGCCATGTATTTCCATTCCCTTCCTTTGCCCCCTGGATCTGTGTCTCTTTTTTTTATAATCCTCAACTGAAGGTTAGATATTTTTACCAAATATTCAACGTGAATGAAAACTTTGTTACAGAGGACCATACATTATCTCCCACCTGGTAACCCTCTCCTATCCGTCATCACCACAACTCTTGTTCACGAACACTGGTTGCGAACCATCCTGAAACAGGCCGCGATGGCACAATCTAAAAATGTCAGTAAGCCCGATTGATGTGGACAAACAGTGGGTCACGTAACTAAGAGGATTTCGTCCTGTCAGTTTGGAACCTGTATTAGTTTAATCTTAAGATTATGGTAAAAGTTTACTGCTGTTGTGGTTGTTGAACACATATTCTGCAAATGGATCGTTTCCTGTGAAGAAGTAGACTGCGTAGCTGTTCGCCGTGACTGCTGCTTCTGAAGGGGGCTCACTGTTGCCCTTGGCGAAAAATGGAAATCTTTACCTGTTGCGCGATGTACAGTAAAGATTATAGTTAAGAATAAGCCTCATGTAATCCTATTAGTGACAAAAACCCGGTAAAGGTTTTCGCCCTAAATACGAACAAACGAACATGAAACATGTTGGCGGCGTGCGGTACAATTTCCGAGAACAATGTGCACAAATTAATCCCGGTAACCATAAATTGGTTTTGCAAACAGAAGTGTCGAAATCAGGAAGACCTACTTACGGAGAGGTCTGTGTTTTGTCTGATCAAAGAAAAAGAGAGCGTCAAAAAGATGAATGGCATCCATTGACACTTGTAGCCCCGTAGGTCACTTAATCAAAATGTATGCTTTAATCTGGGACGACTATCAGTAATTTAAAAGGGATCGTCGATCAGCGGAGCTGCCAGCTGGGTCTCGTATGGGGGATGTCTATCACTGAGGTACTTAGTGGTGTTTAACCTCGTGACCCTCTAAACAGCTTAAACGAGCAAAGTGTCGTTTTGAAACTGAAAGTCTTTCGCAACCTTTATAGAAATGACCTACTTTGTTTTCTATGCGGCAAGGAAGGCGCCGATCCTCACAACGTCCTGTATAAATTGTTTACATAAGATAATCTTGCATATCTATAAGTATTTCTTCGTCATCGGCACCACGGTCAAATGGTCAATCTGGTGTCCTACCCATCGGACCGCCTCCCTCAAAAAAAAAAAAAAAAGAAAGAAAAGAAAAAAGTCGACCGTGAGAACTTAGTTTTAAGTTTTTAAGTTGAAAAGTGCATACCAGTTAGATGAGGCAGCATACAAAAAACACATACCGCGGGAGACATTACCAACAAACGACAGTACGTGACAGGTGAAACAATTTTGATGAAAGTCCATTTGAGCGGGAACTTGGGGGATGTGTCTCTGGTTGTTCTATTTGGCGCGAAATTTCAGCAAAAATTATATCTTTTTTACTTCCACAGGTAATAAGCAAGAGGAAATGAAAAGTATGATGAATTTACCCCAAGCCCTTAGAAGACCGTCGTTGGTTTCCTAGGATGGCCTACCCATCCCAGGGCCGTAGCCTGAGGGGGCAGCTGCCCCTGAGATTTCCAAACCATAAATGAAAAATGGCCTTCTTGAAAGATACTGAAAATTTTAAAAACGTCATTGTCCTGATGCCTTTTTTGAGGCTCTCAATGCCTGGGAAATCACGTAAAAAGGTTTATTGTCCCCGAAATTTTCCTGGGGAGGTCCCCGAACCCTCGCCGCGGACGGACTTTATGTGGATAACTCGCACTGACGAATAAATCTCCGTCCTCATTTATGATACTTATATACATATATGGCTGAAGTCCATATTGATCTTAAGACAAGTGTTGTTTCTCACACTGTGCCACAGCATGCTAATATAAAGTAGCATATGATTACCTTGCTAAAATCAATGATCTTGTATACTAATTTTGTTTCCTCTTTTTCCTACAAAGTGATTTTACTGAATGCCTTTTTCAAGTTTGATATTTTTTCTTAAATTCTTACTTACTAAAGCATAAAGTCTCATAAATGTTTAAATACAACTTTGGAGGTCTATAGAAAGTGCCGTTTTTGACAAAAGTAGACCTAGCCTATAAACCATGCACTCACCAACTTATGGTGGGCTTCAAAAAAAAAAAAAAAAACTAACAATACGCCCCAATACTTCGGCTGTGTCATTGTACCGTGTCATGCCAAAGCCCCTTAATAATGAGAATTTCTACAAATGTAATCATTTTAAAGCTTTGTCAAAGATAGTACTATTTTGTATCCAAGCAACTTTACACAGGCAAAGTTTTCTCAAAGGGGAGGGGCCTTAGACAACACCCCTCCCTTACACTCACACAATAAGGAAGTAGAAAAGGCATGCACTAAAAGTGAGAATTTGTAAACATATGAGCAGTTCAACGCTCTCCTAAACATAGCACCATTTTGCACCTTAGCCATCTTACATACAGAAAAATTTCTCAAAGAGTAGGTCTCGCACCCCGGCTTTAATACACCTCTTAAATAGAAAAAGACAATCTACAATGAAACTTTCTTAATACCCAGTCAGTTCAAAGCTTTGTCAAAGACAGCCCAAGGTTATGTCACGTCCTCCATTTAGACGTCTCCTATAAGACCCCCTCCCCCCATGGAAGCAATGGGTGATAGAGAAAGGCTCCTCCTGGCTGCTAACCACCGTATAGGTACTCTACTGGAAGCTGTCATGTACTGCCCCTAGGTCTTTCGCTCAGGCTATGGCCCTGCATCCCCCTTCTTCAAGAGGAAGTGTTCTCTTCGGGGTGATGAGTTGATAACCAACCTTCTTAGTGTATAGAGTAAACTCAATTACTTGTCCTGTTTTGTACGGTTTACTAAGTGCTGATAGGCTATTGTCCCCATTTAATCCCTGGCTTTTGCAGGTGGGACAGAGTGCCCCCTTTCCCAACTGGTGGCCGGGCCAGTAGCCAGCTTCACATTTTTAGGGGGCAAGTGTTGTGATTGGGGGGACATAAAAGATTCCACCACATTAATTATTATGCACTTTCAATTTTCATCTGGGGCAGAAATATTTGGGGGATTGCCCCGAAATGCCCCCTCCCCCGTGGCTATGGGTCCGTCGGTGGCGTTAATGTTTTCAAGTTAATTCGCTTCTGGCCACCAATATTGAAAGATGATAATCAAAGAAAATTTTAAGGTTGAGGCTTGAGGTGGTAGCTCTCTGTTCAGAAAACTTGTCGATTTTAGGACAAAAATGTTTTATTTCAGGACAAAATGTTCGACATGCATGGTTGTTTGCCAGTATGACCTTTCTTTGAAAGTCACACCTTCGGAACCTTTGAAAAAAATGACTCCCCTTACACTTGGTGACAATAAATGATTGTATCCTCTCGTTTATTCTTTTTCTATCCTTTACAATTTTTTGGAGGCTATACTAGTACAATGGCAACAGTGGGGACGATGTACGACCACTGACCTCTCACTCCCTCCCAGCGCTACTAACTTCAAAGGATAGTCTATTCAGTTAAACCCCATGGGTAGACAGGTAGAAGGTGTGTGGGATGGTGGCTGTTCCCCACTTTTAGTCTAGGGATGCAAAAGAAATTTTGAGTTTCTGTCAATTTCCCCTTCCCCTTGGATACACAGTGAGTTTCTATTAAACCCCCATGGTTGCACTGGGCACTTGGAATCGGTAACATGATATCAAGAATCTGTGCTTTTTCGTGAGAGTTTAAGTTGAATGATTTATTTTCGAGCTACTTTAAATCACATTTCTAAGTTAATTGGACTAGGTACTTCACATGTGGGCTCGTAGCCAGACAAGGTATCGAAGGTGAGATAATCTCTACAGGAAGGGGTAAGATATCCTAAAATGTATAAGCGCGATAATAATTTCTTCTTTTCAAGGGCTACAACTTTTCTAGGGGAGGGGCGTCTCCTCTTGGCCTCTCCTTGGCTGCAGGTCTGATCATATGACAGTTTGCAAAAGTTGCCTGTCCTTCTAAACTATCAGGAGACTTTTTTCATCAATCCAGTGAGTTGCTATAGCAACTCCTTGATCAATCAATAACTTCCTAAAAGTTAAATATGCACGTATATATATATATATATATTTATTTATGCATGTATGTTTATTCATTCATTTATGCACCCTTTACATTTCAATTGGGATTGAGGATTGACAGAGACTTAGTTCCATGGGCTCATACCACATGGAACGGACGATGTTTTTCGTTTAGCTCGTTGCTAAATGAAGACTAAGCTAAGGGAGGGGTCATAGCTCCAGCCCCTGGAGAGGAAGAACCGATTCACAGGCTAGTATCGTCCTACATTAAAGGGCTACCCCTATATTGTAAGTGGTTAGCTTGTCATAGTTTATTTGATCACGGAGTTTTTGTCAACTCCCTCTACACGAATATACGCTGTGGGTTTTCGGCACCTACCTTTGTTTTATTATTTGATGTGTGGCGGCAGTCGTTTCTGTTTTGCAAAACAATGTTAACAATGAACATTGCTCTGTGCAGAGAAGAGATGACTTCGCGTCAACCGCGCATGTAATTGATGACGTAATCAATAAAAATCAAGAAGTTAAAAGACTTATCTTAATCTGCGCATGCCTGGAAGCTTTGTGTTGTGCATTTAGTGCAGGGCGTTAAATCTAGTCGAGCTGTAATCCTTATCTGATACTAATTGACTGAAGAAAGTGGAAAGAAACAAATCGATAATTGAAGAATAGCATAACTTGTAAAAATACGAGCGTTGGATTAATCATTCAGTGGTACAGTGTACACAAGGCGGTGTTGTACACAACACGTGGGCCTCGAAAAAGGGGGATCGACTGCTTTAAGGAATATGGCAGTCCCCAAAGTGTATTTTCAAAAGTTTGCCAAATCTTACAAATCTCTTGTTTCGCTCACAAGTATCTTTCATTATGTTTCTGTGACAAAACATTGAAAATTGAATGTAAACTAAGGAGTTTTACTGAATGAATTTAAACAAATGAGTAACAAACATATTGTAACATGATTGATAAGAGCCATTCCTGAACTAGGATGACGGGTCACACTCATTCAAATTGTGGGGACTGCATTTTCCCTTTAAGTCACAAACTTAGCTGTGGTCTGCGGGTACGTCATGGTGGCATGCATGTAAAATGAAGGTAGGGAATAGTGAAATGTACAATGGGAGTAGGCATTGATCGGCCCGGCCAGAACAAAAACTTAACTGGTCCCGGCGAACTATTTTAATTGTCCATCATTAGTTGTGGGTGGTTAATACCGTAAGGGTAGTGCCATCAGTGGTGTCGCTAAGGGGTGAGACGCGTCCCCCAAAGATTTACTGTGCCCCCGTGTGTCCCCAAATGAGATTTTGGATATGAATAAAACATGCACAAACACAAAATTCACGCATTTTGCAGGAAGACCCACTGTCACTTAATCACTCAAACACTACGACTTAAATTGCGAAAAATGTTCTCAAAGTTCCAATTTTGCCGCGCGCTTTACAGCGCGCATCTATTTCTTGAAGTCTAAAAAAGGCTGCCGTTATTGGGAGATGTAATCCAGAGCTATTGTTTCAACTCTTTATTTTTAAAAGCTATGAGACTACTGCGGCCTTAATTTCTCTCCCCAATACAATTCCCACATCGATTGTCTTTTATTCAGATGTTATGTTCGAAAAATGAAAAAAAGGCGATTTTCATTTCCTTTTTCAACGTCTATCTAATTAATATGAGGATAATTAAATAGCTTTACTCTCATGGGCTAAGATCTGTTCATTTAGATATCGATGCCTTCATACTGGCATGGCAAAACATTGCTCTATAGTATTCTCGCCTGGGTGCACTCCAGCCAAGCACCACACTATAATCAAAAGTAGTGATTCCTCCGAAAGGAGTAAAAGGACTTGCACAAACTTTTCACAGATTCTCAAAACCAGAATTTAAAGGCCACTTCGGGCGTGCGCTAGGGATGGTCTCTGCACGAGCTAGCCACCATTTTTCATTTGAAGAAAATGCAAAAGTATAATTACAATTTGGAGGCATCCAAAGCCCACTTAACTGCATACAAGCAGGCTCTTTTCCACATTTTCCTCATAGTCGCGGATCAGAAGCCGTCATATACCTTGGTTGGTCCTTGCTCCAATTTGAAGGGTTTCTCCTCAGTGGTATACGTGGAAGGTAGTTGCCTCAACAAAAATTCCTATTGGGCAGCATGAGTGGATAAATTTTTCAGCGCAGTGCAAACATTAACACGATCCGCTATCCCCTAAACGACTGTTTTTATATCATTTATATATAACCGTGTGTGATGTTATAACGCTGGTATGACTTCGTGCATGTGTGTTGGTTTTACGTCTGGGATGTATCATGAAAAACAAAAACATGGAAGAAAAAAAAATAATAATAAAAAAAACCACTGTTCGATCGGTATTGGCACCCATGACTCAAGGTCATAAAAAGCGGGGGGCTGGGGCTGGGGGGCTCCAGCCCCCAGCGAAATTTTTAGGGGGCAGAAGAATGATTTAGGCCCCACTTTCCAAGCATGAAAACCCCTTATTTGTCTCCTCTTTAAGAAATGTCAAAAATTTAGAGTAATTAACCTTAAAATTTGTCCAAAATTATGCACCAAATTGCATCTAAGGACCCTCAAATACCCAAAAATTTCCTAAAGGGAACCCTTCTTTGTCTCTGCTGTAAGAAATGTCAAAAAGCTGCAGTAATTTACCTTAAAATTTGTCCAAAATTATGCACCAAATTACATTTTAGGACCTTCAAATAACCAACAATTTCCCAAAGGGAACCCTTATTCGTGTCTTCTGTAAGAAATGTCAAAATTTGCAGGAATTTACCTTAGAATTTATCCAAAATGATGCACCAAAATGCATCTAAGGACCCTCAAATATTCAAAAATTTTCCCAAGGGAACCCTTATTTGTCTTTCCTATGAGCAGTGGTATAAACAGGGGAGGGGCCATTGGGCCATGGCCCCACTCACGGATGCCAATTTTTTTTACTTCCTAAAAATATGTAAATTTTGTAACACAAATTTTACTTCAAAAAGTAGCATATGTGGCACCAGATTGCATGTAAGCACACCTTATTTTTCAAAACTTTTCCAAAGGGGGAAGGGGGCACCCCCTTAGACCCCTCCCCCAGACCTGCGATCACACAACATACTGGATGCCCCCCCCCGATAGAAATCCTGGAACGCCATTGTCTGTAATAAATGTCAAAAATTCGCAGTAATTTACCTTAAAATTTGTCCAAAATGATGCACCAAATTGCATCTAAGGACCCTCAAATATCTAAAATTATGTCCAAAGGGAACAATTATTTGTCTCTGCTGTAAGAATGTCAAAAATTTGCAATGATTTACCTTTAAATTTGTCCAAAATGATGCACCAAATTGCATCTAAGGACCTTCAAATATCCAAAAAATTTTCAAAGGGGAGGGGGACACCCCTTTCCTTACACCCTTCCCCCAGGATGTCGATCCGAAACAAGGCTCAGTCCCCCAGTCTCGAACAGCTTCCTACGCCTTTGCCATGGCTCTCCCAAGTAAAAACGTTCAGAAATCCATTTACCTGAGCCTCCTCAAAATTAAGTAAAGCATGTTGGCACGGTACCTCATTTCTATGGTAATGAATTACAATATTTTCCAGGTTTGCTGCTATAGGAAATTTCACACGAGGTTTAGATTTCATAGATTTTAGTAAATGTGGGGAGGGCAGGGGCCTTAAATTCCCTTGAACTACCTCTTTACTATACTCCAAGAGAAGTAGCGAGGTATGTGTGCTTGCCATGTTTGTCTGGTAGAAAGGAAACTTGAATACAAAGAAATCTGTAAATAAATGATTGTTCTTTTTCTTTAATCCTCGCTATGTCTGTGTATAATTGGTATCCAGTTAGGTTTGTCCAATTTTATTCCTCAAACAAATGAAATGGAGGAGGGGGAGGGTTGTGGGAGGATGCTCATTAGCAACAATGACCAGCTAGACATGTTTGTTTCTTACAGCTTACAAACTATGTTGAGGTAGACTAAGATTAGAAAATGGGTCAATTATAGTGCAAGGGAGGTTACCCCAATGACTTGTGTTTTACCCAAGGTAGAACATGTTACCCGCTTACAAAGATGTAAAGTAGTTTTGAAGGCAGTATGCTTTGGCCTAAACTCTCATAATGTCCTCTGCCACTCCCCCCCCCCCCTGCAGTTCCCATCTTCAACATTGTTATGGTCTCCATAAATATGGAGTTAATTTTCATAATAAACCTTCCTAGACACCTACCTGTTCCGTTGTACTTTTTTTATACAAATTTGAACTATGACAAATCACTTTCCCAGCAGAGAATTTGGAATTGTACTGGGCGAGACTTATCCCATGAGGAGTCTGGGAGCCGTAAAACTGTAGCTGAATAACTCAAGCCGCCCCAAATTTTCTCCCTCCCAACTGGTAGACTCAAAGGGTGAATTGTGAAAAATATACTGCCCATATACTACATAAATAGAACGAAAACTGGAGAGCAACTATTTTGGTTCGTTGAAAAATATACCTGTGAAAGGTGTGGCCACGGGAAGCGGGGAAGGAGTAATTAAATGTTACCTCAGAGGGCAGATTTACAAGGAAGGGAGTTTCTCCACATCTGAGTCCACAAGAGGATTGCCGTGGTTAAGCGTCGAGGGAACTGTTCATATTATCATGACCCATGCCTAAACAGCGTTTTTGGACTTACGCCCTTAAATAATTACAGTACCTCGTGGGCCAGTTAGAATGGTCTCTAAGCTCGTTGTTGGATGTTGTGCCCTCCGTCTAACAGCACTGTAGACCCCGGTTCCATCGTCTTAAAGGGACCGAGATGGTTTCACTTGTAGGGTTCTGTAAGAATCTTTTATTTTATCAAGTGCCTGAGGAGAACTCTTCGATTGAGAAGTGCTGGGGCTTGGGGAGTCGGCAGCTTCTCCCTATTGAGCTAAATTTTTTCGATTCCAAGGCCAAATTCGTGTCGTTATTGATGGCCAGCAATTGCTCAGTTTTAGAGGGGGAAGTTCGGTGAACTGAAGGCCTCTAGCATGTCATCAGAAACCCCACCTGTAAAAACGTTAGGAAAAGGTACTCCACCCTCCCAGAAATACACCCGTGGTTACGTGCTCAGGTGGGATCGGTGGCTTCACTACCCACAGGGGAATGGAACTGGACTTTCCCCTTCCCGCCGCGCCCCTTGCCACTAGGACCGCAGTCTCCTTCCCGTTGATGTTTCCCTCAAATGGAACCCTGAGTTTCCCCCGGAAAGTTTGGCGTCGCCACTGTGTAGTATGATACGGCTGGTGGTACCTGGCACTACAGAGATATGGCTTGCTTCAAATGGTACCCGTAGCTGTAGCCGGCAACTCCTCTGATCAGCAGCCAGGCTCTGGAGTTGCGGCGTAGCCAATTTCTGGTAGAACATATCGTGGAGGTGTTTGAAACATACATGCCTTCTGTTTTTTGAACTTTTTTGCTACAGGGCCCCAAAATAGGCCATCTTTTAACAAAACTTCGAAATTATTATTTTTAGCGTACTAGGCTACATTTCCGTATTTAGGTGATGTATCAAAAAGCGTTGGCCCGACGCATGCCGGTGTCCCTATTCTGAGCTGTGTGGTTAATTTGTGATAGTTTATTTAAAACCCCGTACTTAGCGGTTCTCACTTTTCGGTAATTCTTTATTTCATTATTCGATATAGTGGCGGTAGCATTTTCTGATATGAAGTCGCAAATGGAACAACTATACCGCAACATTGTGAGCAAGACATATTGTTGGGAAACCCAAAAGGACTTCAAAAGGCTTAACGTGAACGGCGCGTGCCTGTGATGACGTAATCAATCGAAATCAATTAGTAGCTAAAAGACTTATCCTAATCTTTACTTTGTCAGTTTTTATTGTATTGTGGTGTGTTAATCCACGGCGGGATGCAAACCTATAATGTCACACTTAATTGAGTAAAATCAATTGTTCATAAAGGTATCACAAGTCGATATTTGACAGAATGATATGACACAAAGCAAGGGTGTCAATTAAACAATGGTTTCTCACCCTTTGGTACCGTACCTCGTAGACCAAGTGGCGAACTTTTTCTTCAAGCAGGGGCGGCAGCCTAGGGGGGGGGGACGGCACCTACAGAGTCGCTAAGCAGGCTAGGTAACTCGTGGCCCCGTTTTGATTGCTGAAACCACAAGCTAACAAGAAGACCATCATTTTCTATTAACTGAAACTTAGCACATATCTTTTAAAGTTGATCATATGGGACAACTCAGCTAAGTTTCAACGCTAAGCAATGTGCACTTCTATAATTCCAGCTATTTCTGTCGAAAAAGACGATATTAAAAAAAGTGATAGAAACAGGGATTTATCAAAGTTTGTTAGTTTTGACGGCTGACTTCGCTACCCACCAGACTGTGCTCCCTGGCTCACTCAGCTAGTAGAAAAACCTAGTAAAAAAACAAAAACAAAAAAGGGGAGGGGGCGACTGCACACCATAATGCTATACCTGGCGTTCTACTGAGGGCCATTATTCAAAATTAATAATAGCCAAACTTTCAACGGGGAGAATTCAGTCAATTCAAGTGGTTAGTTTTTTGACAATTTACCCTAGGTATAACGGTATACAGGGCTACCATATTTGAAGGGACTATGCAGTGTCACAGATGCATTGCAACATTACCCTAACAACTGTCCATATGCGTACTATTCAGGGGAAAAGGGAGGGGATTACATCCCCAGAAAAAAAAGTAAAAAGTCATCTAACTAACTAACCCGGAGTCGGTGCCAGAGGTGGCGTAGGCAAGATGTGGTATGGTAGCTCTCACGCATATTTGAAGAAACTATGCCTTAATGCAGTATCCCAGATGTTTTGTAACATCTCAATCTTGCAAATCATATACTGTCCTAACGACTATCCATATGCGTACGAGTCAGGGTCTAAAGGAGGGGAATCCATCCCGCGGAGATGGGGCCAGGGGTGACACTAGATGGGAGTAGGGAGTCATGGCCCCTATCAGGGAACGCTTTCCCCTCCCCATCAGGGGAATTTTCCAGTTTGTTTGGCGGGTGATTGATACGATGAAACTATGTAATTCCCGACGACGACCAGTCGCCCCAACGATTTACTTGAGTTTGCCGCCATTAAGGGTAGATCCTTCTAAAACGCTCAAGCTTTCTTAGTTTCTTCAAGAAAAAACCCAAATATTCTTGAGACAATAAAAACACAAAATTGTCTTGAATATGAACCCTGGATTTTCAATTTTCTGCTAAAAACCCAAGCAAACTTCCGACGAAACTTCTCGATGGCTAATTGATTTACATCATACCAGTCTACAAGGCAAGGGTGGCGGCGGGGGCATGGCCCCCGTCGGGGAAAGCTGCCCCCACCGTCGGGAAATTTTCCAGTTTCGTCGGGGAGCCTTAGTCCGTACGATAAAATATATAATCTCAATGTCCCCAGTCGCCCCGACGATCTGCTTAGTTGATTTTGCTCATAGGAAGGGCATATTCTCGAATAAAGATTCCAAATTTTCCGTTTCTCCTTATAAAAACCCAAATTTTTCAAATGTCCTTCCATAAAAATCCTAATTTTGCAATGTTTTGTCACAAAACTCCCAAATTTCCATTGCTTGGTAAAAAAAGACAAATACACGGGAAGCGCGCCGAAAATTGGTGTTCCTCGTCCTTTTGTCAACTCATCGCCTTTGTCGGCGTTTGGGTTGCTGGCCCCTCGTCGAGGAGCTTGGCTCCCTGTCCGGCAAATCCTGGCGCTACCCTTGGCTACAGTACAGTGAAATTGAAATTGCCGACCTGGAAGCCCATTTCACTTCTAAAAGTTTTTGCATGAATTAACGATGCTCTGATGTAATCAGGTGGATTTTTTTCTAACATTTTATACGCAATTTATAATCAAGAATTTCATTTTTGTAATAAATTTAATTCACGCAGCAAACTACAATCAACCTAATATATCATTCACTACTATTTTCATTTTCCCCCAATCTGCCGAGAACCGCCCTTCCTCAATGGTGACTTACCGTACCCCAGGTTAGGGAAACTGCTGTAGAGTGTTCTCCACAGGTCCAAATTTTGTCGGGCGCTTGTCTCTGATTTGGCAGATGGCACTGATTGCCGTTCTGGGTTGGGGTCCAAGAAAAGGGCGTCCCCTCCTCTTTGGAAATTTTTTTCTCATGTAAGGTGGGCTAGATGCAAAATGGTGCAAGATTTGGTGCTTAATTTTAATTGCATATATCACCAAGAATTCTTAGGAAGTTTTTTCATCAATCATAATTCATGACTGTATTTTTTCAATCAAATACTTAACCTCTGGGGAGACGAAAAGTGTTTACTTCACTTTGCAAACGTTTTTTGTTTCTCAAAAGAAGTGAAAGCAACAGTTTTTGGCCAGGCGGCCAAGGTTTTTGTGTGGGCGGCAACTTTAAGACCGGGCGCTGACGCACGCTCTTGCCCGGACAAAGGCCGTGTTCCCACTTGAACCTCCATGCTGATCCCCCAAGCTCAGTCAACTGGAATAGTCTGTGACTAACCGCAAGAGCGTTCCCATTTCATCCCCTGCGCGAGATCTGATCGCCTTCTCCGGTTCAAGCAAC
>WURT03094398.1:0-12611 GCA_009936505.3 Holothuria glaberrima
AGACATGCTTTTGTGTGAACGTTCACTGATCACAATAGTGCCGAGATTGGGAGGCTCATTAAACATCGGGAAACTTCAAAGAAGTATGTGTGATGTCAACAGGCATATTCATAGGTTACTGAGGAAGTCGGCTTCCACAGCAGTTGTTCGCGGCGAATATGGACGGCACCCCTTATGTTTAAAATTGTTGGTCGGCAGCTCCGCTCTCAGCATAACCAGTTACTGCATGGACTCGCTATACATTTACAGTGCATTGCGTTCGTATTCTTGCAGTGTACCGCAAATCCCAGTGACCACCAAAAAGTCTTGTTACTTCTTCATGTTAGCAGCTCCTTTGGAACTTGTCACTGAAATTTTAGTTTGAAATTTTAGTTTGTAATTTACAGCACTTCCGGGCACAGATTCTAAATTAGTAACGATGTGTTTATTTGACATAGAAAAGGTGCCTTCCCGCCATGGCGGAAAAGCATGTTTTCTATGAGCTATATTGCTATTTCAGCATGCGATGCACTTTAGGCTACTACGCCATTATGGAATACAAAAGGGAGCAACTATTAAAGTTAAAGGTTTGGCGCTGTTGCTCCCCTTTGTATCCCATAATGTCTTGCAATTCAGATTAGCAATATAGACTAGCTCATAGCGGAATGAACACATTTCCTATGGCAGAATGACACGGCTCCCGGCCTAGGCCCAATGTAAGGCCTAGGCTAGGCTACGGTATAGGCCTAGGCCAAGGGGTATACTAAAATCCGTGACGAGATCACGGCCGTGACAGATGCATTGAATTTGTCACGGCTGACCGTCACTGCAAGTATTTAATTTTACTGACGTTAAGTACGGTACTCATCACTAGGCTACTTAGGCTACTACAAATAAAGTGTGCAGTGCTCATTTTTCAAATGGCATAGTCATTGACACGTACAGAACGACAAAAAAGAAGAACATTTTGTTGACACATTGCCAATGTTTCTTTCAAAATCACAAAATAAAAACTCATTAAAATTCTGTCCAGAGTTTCTGCAGTAATTTTTGTCACGTACTAACGTCACGGTATGTCTGAAAGTATGTAAATACTATACGTATATGCACATACTGTAGATGTAAGTATGTTTGAATATACTGTAGTGCGATGTCACCGGCCGGGAGTACCTTACCAAGATCATACAATAGGACAAAACGTCACGGAAAACTATATCACAGAAATCCGTGACGATCATTTCCCTGAAGATCAGCAACATGGAAAATCATTTGAGCTTTGGGAAAATGTCTTTAACTGTTCTCCTGGAATGAGAGAGAAGGTTACAGTATTTATGGAATGACAATCATAGTGGTATAGTGAAATGATCTTTGATGTTGCGAGGGGCCACAAAATTATCCTAGCTCGATGTCATCAAGAGCGTGTGAACTGACTTTGGGAATTGTTGGCGCATGATCTTGGGGATTGTGAACAAAACTTGCTGGCATCCAGATTGCACAGTTTGCTAAGGGGACACGGAACTTACTAGATAAGTTCTAAAGTGAGCGCCGCCCTGATAAGTGGAATTCAAAATGTTTTGGTGACGTCGGGGGACGTAACATCCGTGAGCCCCAAACACAGTTCCTCGTGGAGGCTTAACTTTGACGCCACTTGCTACATGAGTGCCATGTGTATATGTATTTCCTTTTTACAAAAATAGTTATAGTGAATACCTTAGTTTTCTGGAATGAGTGCAGATTTTGAAAATTGTGATATATACATTCATTTACAATAAATCAATGTTGGCCAAAGTTTTTGTTTATTCGCAGACAAAGCGCCAAACGTCTACTGTATAGGTATTTAAGTTACCTGTCTAGAAGCTTTTAGGAACGCCCCTTTTGTCTTGGACACATCCATTATTGCAATGGGGTGGAGGTTGTTCCATTATTTTCAAGGGACAATTTTTTTGCTCAATTCTTTGCTTGTATGCCGGACACCAATTACAATTATTGCGCGCTGATACATCGTAAAATCAGTGTATAAATTGAAAGTGCACTTCTTCCAAGCGACTGACAAACTATGCAATCCGGGCTGGCATTATCCTTCTTCTTTTTCTTCTTCTTCTTCTTTGTGGTACTCCAATGTGCCCTAGCTGGGCATTCGATGGAGGAGTTTGTGTGCAGAGTGATAAACAGTAATTACCGAGATTTAAACCAGTTATTTATTGCTCTCTTGAAAGTGGTCTCATTATCCAATTGGGCTATAATAATTTAAAACAGTAATTTATTTTTCTATAGCGCTTTACATCAAAAACGACCTCAAAGCGCTTAACAGAAGAGAATAAAACAAAATAAGGTGAAACACTTACACAAAAAAGTCTAAAACGATAGAAACTGCATAAAAATACAAAGGATAAAAGTGATAATCAAAAATAAAACACTAAACAATTCAAGTAAGGAAAACACGATTCTAAAAAAGTCGTCATTAAATTTGAAAGCATTTCCTAAAAAGATAAGTTTTAAGAAGTGATTTAAACGGGGTTATGTCCTTGGGGAGCTTGTTCCAACTGGATATGGTTCTCGGAAAGAATGAATTGCCATTCCTGGATCAACATCATGTCAGCATGTATTATATGGAAATGATAGGGAGTCACAATGTCATCCAGTTTGTAGAATAGGTTACATACACGAACACTGACGCGACGTAGCTAATGTCATGGAATCACTACTGAGTTCAACATTCGTCACGTTCGTCACGTCATGGAGTCGTCACAAAATTTAGACAATCCCTAGGCCTAACCTAGGCTACAGTATAGCCTAGGCATTGCCTAGTCCGCAGTCTGCTGACCTAGTATACAGTCGCTTTGAGGCTTCCCATACTAGGCTAGTTCAGTGAATAAAGTGTACGTGAGAACTAGGCATAGGTACCCTAGGCTAGGCCTAGCCTATAGGCCTATTGCACAGGCGCCAACGCCAAGGTAGGCCTAGGCTAATATCCCATTCATTTACTTCTAATTACTTGAAACATCAAAAGGCACGACGTTGTTTTCATACGTCAAAAGGAAAATTGACATTTTGAATATTACCTTCGTACTTGAGAAAGGTTAGGTCCTTGTCCCTGCAGAATGGAAGAAATTACGTACAAGGGCGTCTCACAGTAAATTATTAATGAACAACAGTACTGTGGTAAACATATTGACTAGCGCTTCCACAATTTTACAAAAAAAGGCGAATGTACACTAACAACCTTACTTCCGAGTTCAGAACCGAAGGTAGGCTAGTTTAGACAAAACTGAGAATTACCTCTAATCACTCTAGTGAAACTTTCAGTTCAATTCCTCCTAGTCCGTAGTCAAGGGGGGCCAAGAGGGCGAAGCTCTCCTTGAATTTTTTCGTCCCCTGAAAGTTTTCAAGTTGCCATTGACTAAATACATTTTCAAACTGCCCCCATCCTTTTTTTTGGTATTCCAGATAACTTGAAAAAATCATATTTTCTGGAAAAAAGTAAGCCGGAAGGTGTCACATTTATAACCCATGCAGAGCAGTATATTTTGAAATATACGTCTCTGAACCATAGGGCAGGATATAGGAGTTCCTATATTATCCTTCTCTGTCCTGCTCTAAACCCATAGTCTGGCGTGTTTATTTGAAATGTATCAGAGTATTTCCTCGAAAGTGGAAGTATTGAATTGTTATTGTGAAGAGCCCTAGGTAGCGAACCACTAATTCGAGCTTTTGATACGCGATATACTCTTTGACAAATTTAGTCCCTATAAATAGTGACATTATTCTGACATACCACCAAAAAACCCTGTTTTTAACTTGGTAATCAATAAATGAAATCCTCCTATCAAAGATCCGTTGATATTATTTCAATGTCTTTTACTGATCTCAAGATATGCCTCTTTAAAGTTTTATGATTTCTGGAGTAATCATTGCCTATAAGCAAAAATAATGGTAGGGAGTGATGCACAGTGCTAGCACTTCTCTGTATGTAAATTATCGCTTATGACTTGAGTTATTGTTTGTTGAGTGGTATAAATATTTTTCCAGAAAAGTCTTTAAATTCCGTTATAAATCCTTCAAGGGGGGGGGGGGGATTCAAATGCTACAAGAGTCCTTGAAAAGAAGGTCACATTTGGAAAAACAAACTAGGCTACCATTAGCCATATTAAGTGCGAAGTCCGTCTTCCGACATCTCAAATTTGCATATTTAGCTCATATTTATTCATGGAAGGTGTGAAAAAGCACCACATTATCACATTTAGATGAAAAGTTAACCCTGTAAATATTTCATGGATATTAATGGTATTGAAGTAATCTTTCCCTCTTGAAGTTAACCCTCATGAATGGTGGAATATGTACCCCACCCCCAGGGAGGCCCATTTAAAAGAAATACAGAATAACTATTGCCTTAATGCATCATGGCATGTTTCACTTACTATATAGGATCTCATCCCCTCCCCTCCCCCATGTGCACCCTTAGCTATTTTCACACTGTCAGGTCACGGGCTTATTTCGCCCTCACAACGGGCCGGAGTGTTTTATCCGAGCTAACTTCAGAACTAAATATTCTTGCTCAAGACTTGAAGGTATCACTGAGTTTAAGGCATGCTCATGACGTTTTCCCGTGGCATTGTTACATACATACGGTAAATCACTGGCCTACTCTGTGGCAATTAGTTTTCGGGATATTTTATGCACATTTACAAAGACCCAATGTAATCACCGTGAACTGTGCTTCAGTTAGACTGTATTTGAAAAGCTATCCCAATTAAAGTCTTAAGATAAATAAAAAAAGAAAAAGAAAATCAATGAAATTCACACGGCTGCGTGTATGTGATTATCTCAATGTGTACATCGGAGGATTAGTACAATCATTGTAATCAGTAGGGACGTATTCATTGCCAGTGACCACTTTTTAAAGGGAGCCTAAGGCAGCCCCCTAAGTTTATTTTAAAAAAAATTGCTAAATCTGACAGATCCCCTCTTATAGGTATTTTCATGATGTTCCTGTGTAAAATCATTGAATATTGAGGGTAAACCAACGAGTTATTCTGCATAAATTAAGGAAATAAGTAACAAAAAATATTGTCACATGACTGAAAATAACCATTCCTGAAGTTGTGTACCAGGGAACACTACTTTAAATTGGGGGACTGCATTTTCCCTTTAAATCCGTACGGTACGGTGTTAAGTGATTAGCATTTCTGAAGTGACTGACAACTATCAGTTCCTAAAACGATCTATTTTTTGTCTTTGGCGGCTCTTGGCTTCTTCTTAAAGCGATGAAAGCGCCCTTTGTAAGTACCGGTATGGCCCGGGCGTTCTTCCCAGGCTACACCGGCAACCATGATCGCACTAGTGTTGCTTGAGGCGGATGAGGAGGATGGGTTGCGCCTTTGATATAACAGATGAAGCATGTATAAACTATCGCAAAGACATAGTGCCCTACATCAGGGGTGTAACATCCGGGCAAGGGTGTAGGAAGCGGGTGGGGGCGACATCCCCCAGCGAAATTTGTCGGGGACTGAAGTATGCTTTAGCCCCCCGCTTTCCAAGCACGAAAATCTGTTATTTGTCTCTTCTGTAAGAAATGTCAAAAATTTGCAGTAATTTACCTTAGAATTTGTCCAAAATAATGCGCCAGATTGCATCTTAGGACACTCAAATATCAAAATATTTTCCAAAGGACTAAGAAATTTTAAAAATGTGTAGTAATATACCTTAAAATTTGTCCAAAATAATGCACAAAAGTTCATCTGAGCGCCCACAAATATCACAAAATTTTCCACAGGGCTAAGAAATGTCGAAATTTTGCAGGAATTTACATTAAGATTTTTCCAAAATGATGCACCAAATTGCATCTAAGGACCCTCAAATATCATAATTTTCCAAAAGAGTAAAAAAAGTTAAAAAATTGCATTGATTTAACTTAAAATTTGTCAAAATGATGCACCAAATTGCATCTATGCTCCCTAAAAACTCCAAAAATTTTTAAGAAATTAAAAAAATGTGAACTAATTTACCTTAAAATTAGTCTATAAAGGTGCACCAAATTGCATCTATGGTCCCTCAAATGTCAAAAAATTTTCCAAGAAATGTCAAACATTTATATACCTTAAACTTTTTTCCAAAATGATGCACCAAATTTCATCTGAGGTCCCTCAAAAATGCAAAACTTTTCCAAGAAATGTCAAAAAATTGCAGTAATTTTACTTAAAATTTGTCCAAAATGATACACTAAATTGCATCTAAGATCCCTCAAAAATCCAAAAATTTTCTAAGAAATGTCAAAAATTTGCAGTAATTTACCTTAAAATTTTTCCAGCACTGCACTGATAGCAACTTCGATAGTTCACACTGTGTGCTTCTTTTCTGTTTCAATGTGATTCAGAATTTTCGCGCGCTTACACTGTAATAGAATCGTCTTTGTTATTTTCTCATAGTTTGGTTATTTACAGCGAAATGATACGATTTCTTCAAACTGCTGTTACAACCAATAATGTAGTAAATTTTCCGATAATATAACACCAACCGATAATTTATAATTGTAGGCGTACGGTATATAGTGAAAATTTACCGATTACTTGCAAAACCAACCAATATGAAATAACCAAGAAAGCCAATAGCTTAGTGATTCCTTGCCTCTGGAATCAGTTTAAAATAGTACAATAGTTTCAAATATATAGTCTCATTAGGGAGTTATAAAATTACTACGTTGACATTTATCAGCAGTATGAAAGATCGATGGACAGAGATCAATCACATTGATATCCTGTTAGCAAGTGTCAGATTCACCAAGGTTAACAAGTTCTCAAGTGAAATATGTTTACAGCTTATTGACCTACTGACCTCTGGTGACTCAAATGACTTTTGACCTCCATTATAAACATTATTAATCATCCACGCAACATTATTCATTCACACGCTAAGTATAAGATATATAATTGTAAGCAAGTTTTTTTAGATAGTGTGTTTACTGAGCCCTTTCCAAGCTTTTCTCAACCACAAAACCAGGTTTGTGGAGTATGGCATGCCATAGACAAGTGCCTGGCCACTATCCTGGGGATTTCACTTTTAGATTCCTGTTATTTGTTAAGCTTTTCTTGTAACTTTTTCACATTACTCACTGATTTGGTATTGATGGATGTTTTTCACGAAATATGTAATGAAAGGATTCGTAAATCATCTGTTTTGCTATTTCTGATTTTCAACATGATTATAACTAATGATGACCAAGCGCGGATCCAGGATATTGAAAAGGGGGGGCCACACATAGGGGTGGCGCCAGGAAGCGATCCAGGATTTTCGAGGACCTTTTTTTTTTTTTTTTTGCTTTTTTGCACTTCATATCTTGCATAAGTGCACTATCCGAATTTTCGAGGACCTTTTTTTTTTTTTTGCTTTTTTGGAAAATCGTTGGTCATCGAAAAAAGGGGGGCCTGTACCAGGTGCGCCCCCTGTATCCGCGCCTGATGACGACACTACAACAATGTTATGAAATTTGCTTCTTGTTTCCTTCTTAATGCCCTGATCATGCATGGTTTTATGTAGATGCAATATCATTTGGCCATAAGTGCATACCCTGAATAGCTACCCCAGCCCCCTCTCCCAATCATACATAAAATACATAAAATTGCCACAGTGGTTGAATTTGCAAATCTGTACTCTTAGCAAAGAGTTAAAAAGCTAACCCTATAGGAGTTATGACTACCTTTGAAAAATCTTACATGCAGCTCCAATGGGGAGTTATAAACGTTGAAATTTAACACCTCAGTAAGAGTTGTCGCACAGTTCCTCCTGACGCTCTTAGCGGCTAGAGCTAAAAGTACACCCAATGGGCCTACACATAGCATGTACAGTACCACTTTGTGAAAACACTTAAGCACTTTAGTAACAATCAGGCATGAAAAGTAACACTTTAAGAGTTACGCTTGTGTTTTTAGAGTTTGACTCTCCAAATGGCGTGCGGTACCATGGTACCGCCGTTTGGCGAGTCAGATTTGCACTACACGAGCAACAATCAAACTGTGAACACAAAGTATCGGTCAACGCTTGCAATGTTTTCTTCCCCGTTTTCAAAGAAACTTTTCTTTATAAACTGGTAGGATTGATTGTGCGTTGCCTACATGTACGTCTATAGGCACGGGAGTAAGCTACATGTTTTGGGTTTGTGAATGCTTTGCAACGATCACATATAACAGTATAATAGAAAAGGTACCACTCAGATGGGTGGAGGGAGCCTTCATATCGTGTTTTTTTTAGTCGCTCATCTGATCTAAAGTGAGAACTGCGCAATCTGGTATGTGGACTCCGGATTTCAATGTTTCTTCAATCTTTTAAGAAACCCAGAAACCCATTATACAGGGTTCGAAATTAGCACTCGCCCACTGGCAATTTGTGACTGAAATACAGGCGGGCCGCGTGAAAACTCTCTTCTTGGTAGTCCGGTTGGCGAGTTAAAAAATCTGACTACCTCCTATCTGCAGTAAAAATTATTTATTACGCACAATCAGACCTATTTATTACAAAAAACGATCGGTTCCAGCTTTAGTAGGCCTATATACCAGAGATGCAGTCAAGTCGCTTTTTTCTCGGCAAGTCAAGTCAACTGCTTCTATTTAAGTGACTCCAGTCAAGTAGTCATCGACTCGAATCTCTGTGCTATTTCAATAGAGGAAAATTCCCCAGAAATTTTCAAGTCACCTAGAGTCAGACGGAGGCCGGGTTGTGACTCGAGTCGCGACTTGATTACATGTCTGCTACATACCAGCGTCACGATTAGTTTCGTTATTTACCACTCATTTTTTCGGCCATTGAGGAAACTGCTAGTCCTTACGCACCGATGTGAACGAATAACAGGGCCTGATTCAAACATGGGCCAGCGGGGCACGTGCCCAGGGGCCCAACAAAAGAGGCCTCCACAAAATTACATTATTGTATGTTTGGGTAGTTTGTTGAGATCATCTGTGCTAATTTTCGTTTTTGTAGGCTTACATGTACGTAAGAAGGAAATCTATGGAGGCCATTTCGAGTGGGGAGGGAGGTGAAAGTGACCACAACTTTTGCCCTCCTTTCGTGACTTGCACCGCTGAAGTCTTGTGGAGAATTATAGAGGAAGGGGCCCCACATTAGCTTGTGCCCAGGGCCCCAATTTAAATCCGTCAGTGAGAGTGGCCTAAGGGGATTGGGTGTCTCCCTCTCCTTTGAAATTTTATGTAAAATTAGGTGTCCTTACATGCATTCTGGTGCCCAGCGGCGTAACGATGAGCCTGGGGGCCCCGGCGCTGGATCCAAAGGGCCCCCTATCAGTAGTTCCAGTGACGCAGCCAGAGGTTGGTGATTGGTGGGCACGATAGAAGACGGTGCTTTAAGCCCTCCCTAGATAAATTTGGCCAGAAGGTCGGTGTAAATTGTGCATTTATAAGAAATTTTTGTAAATTTAAGGTGACTTAGATGCGAAATGCAGGTATCTTAGGCAAATTTTTCAGTTAATTACATGCATAGAAATTACCATTATTTAGTGATATGTTGGCTGGTGGCATGGCACTCGTTATAAAAAATGTGCAACGACAAATACATACTGCAAATGTTACCGTATATGCTACTCATGTCATAACACTGCTGTAAGATTCTCTACTGATGCGGGGTCCCTGAAGAGGTAGGAGATGTACATTTTTTCGGAAATGTTTCGGCTACAATAATGTATTGTTGCCCCAGTAATAGTTATAAAATATTGAGTGTGTACCGTGATAAATGCGCGCTAACCGCGAAGAAATTTTGCATCGAAAATTTTGATACTTTGATTGCTAATATGTCCAAAGAACTCAATGCCCATTTCCATTCATAAGGCAAGGAATATTGTGGGTACAGTCCCAATTTCTTAGACCTTGGATTTACTAAGCCTGGCATCGGTGTAGTGAGAGCCCCTTTTTGATCGGGTGCCCACGGCTCAGCACTGTCCGAGCCCATAGGAGTTCTGCCATTGCTGGTGCCACATATGCTACATTTGAAGTAAAATTTGTGTTAAAATATTTACGTATATTTAGGAACTAAAGAAAAAAATTGGTATCAGTGAGGGGGCTGGCCCAATTTTCCCCCTCCTACGTACGCCACTGATGCATTCTATATCTGTTACATTTTAGTGTTCAAAAGTTGAACGCCTGAGTTTGCAGTGAAGGGAAGACGCGCGGCACGCATTATTTTCCCTAGGATATTTGTGGGTTAGCCGGATCCTCAGGAATTTGCAAAATGTTTTTGAAGTCAAGGTTAGGGTTTAGAAAACGGGCTAAGGACACCCTCTCCACAAGTAATCGGGTGCTGCCGATCCCTTGGTGATGATAAAAGTGAGGAATAAGGTCCAGAAGGTGGTTTTTCAATAATGTCATATGCCCCCAAATAACGCGCCCATACGGAAACCTTTAATTCCTTTTCCTTCCCCGAGTTGCCGACGGACTCGGTCACTCGCCCAATTACACCGACGGCCGTTGATACGGCCGTCACATGCATGATCAATTTGCCGACGGGCCTTCAACTTGAATGGGCCAATTAGATGAAGAGCCGAAAATCGAAATAGCCGATAACAGACTGGATGGGCGCTCCCGTTCTCTCTTTCTCTTTTTTTTTCTTTCCAATCTCCGTCTTCCCTTTCACTCCCTTCCTCCTCTTTCCTTTCCCCTTTTCTCTCTTCTTTTTCTCCTCTCCTCTTTTCCTCTTCTTTTCCTTCCCCTCTCCCCCTTTTGCTGTCAGACCGAAAATTTGCCGACGGCGACCAAATATTGGGGGGGGGGGGTGGCACCCCCACACCCCGCTCGCTACGGCCTTGGCTACAAATAGGTTTATTTACCTATTAACCTATCTTCACACTAACGTGATTTATCCCTTGGAGCTTTCCTGACTATAACTACGGACTGTAACTAGTGAAGTGTAGCAAACCAAGTAATTAACTCTATTGACCGACCGTAAAGTGTTTACTATTAAAGTAGTGGACTAAAGGGGCCAATCGTTAACTCTTTCAGTCAGTTATTGTAAGGTACCACAAAGGTGCGCTTTCACACCTTGAGCAAAACAAAGCGAACCGAGCGTTTTTTAAATACCTAATTGAAAACAGTAGTCAAACTCTCGCAGATTCCACACCGCGAGCGAGCAAAGCGTCTCTAGTGGTTTGCTAGCGTCCCGTTCGTTATAATGTTGACCCATTTAATTTGCTCAAAACCTGGGAAAACAAGCTTCACGTGTATATTTATTGTTGCTGTTTTTTTTTTTCTTTTTTTCTTTTTTTTTTTTTGCAGGAAGTAAACATGGCGGCCATCAGTGCTCCATTCACGCGCTTATCTTCGCTGGTCCAAACACTCCAGCGTTGGACGCTCGACACGCCAACGCATGAAACGCTTTTGGTGTGAAAGTACCTTTATCCTCTCTGCACCCAAAATGATTTGGTATGAAGTATATAGTTCATTCTGCATAAAGTTTTTGATGAGTGAGGACCTGTACAGCCATTACGAAAGAACCTTGTAAAGCGAATATGTAGTTTCAAATTTCTTGCATTAGTATGTACCAAGCTCCCCTCACTGGTTGAGCACTTAACCAATTTGGATGGTTCTACCTTAATGTTTGATATATATATATATATATATATATATATATATATATAGAAACTGAAGAATGGTGGGAAGCAGACACAGTCGCATAATTTTTTAAACCTGTGGAATATGCGTCTAATATTGGCAACCTTTGCCTTAGTAAGAAAGACGATACCATCAAATGATGAAAAAGAGAGGAACGAGCTGGGTTTGAACCAACGACCTACTGCTCAAATATATAATATATTTAGAAGTCGCAACGTCACATTTACACTTCCGTAAATACATATATACACATATATACATATACATATACATATATACATATATAAACATACAATATACGATATAAATGTTGGTCATTTAGTGGTCAACTCATTGAACTATTCGCTTTTCCTGTAAGTTTCCTGTCTGATGAGCAGGGTAGGGCCATCATTTCATTGCTTCCTAAAACTGGAAAAAAAAACGAAATACATCAAAATTTGGCGACCAATATTCTTTCCTGCTAAATGCAGATTAATGCAAATTTTGTACAAAATGTTCTTTTTGATATTATAAGTCCGAAACAAACTGTTTTTTTTTTGTGAAAAAATATAGGAACATTGAAGAAAATATTCCATGCCTAGGCTAATTAACGACCTAATTTTGTACTGTAATGTTAACTCTTAGCTGTTTCGTTAAAAGTAAAAGATTCTACTCTTTGTTCCTTTTGCAAGGCTGAAGAAGAAACAATTCAACACTTATTTTGAAATGGCACTATTTTCAGTTTTGGTTTGATTGTATAAGAAATTGTTTGAAAGAGTCTAGTATGGACTGAAATGCAGAAACTGTATTACTTGGATTGCCTCACAATGTAAGTAGTTCTGTGAATTTCCTTTTAATTCACGTAAAATATTTTATATTTAACTGTAAAAGTTCTAACATTAATAAAAATATTAGTTTTTTGCAACAAATATCAGTTCATTCTTCAAGCAGAAAAGCTCATTTGAGCTAAAACAACAACAACAACAACAACAACAACAACAACAACAACAATAATAATAATAATAATAATAATAATAATAATAATAA
>WURT03094409.1:0-12610 GCA_009936505.3 Holothuria glaberrima
TACTTAAAATAACATAATACTTCACAAATTACAGTCAAGAAAAAAGAAAACGTGAAAAATTATGTACACAAGTGCAATAAGGGCCTACATAAATTCTTTGAAAGCTATAGTGAACAAATACGTGTAAGATGGTGCGCGTGTAAACGATTGTGCGATTGCACGCAGACAGTGGAGGAATTGTAATCTACCTTTCATTGTGATGACAGTGTAAGCGCGCCTTAAAAACTCTTTTGCCGACCAGGCGTGACGTCATTTGTTTGTAAACATAAATGAGTCTATAGGCTAATTAGGGAGTTTGATCTCTTTTTCCTAAGATTGGTTTAAGTTCTTATATTTTCATATAAGTTACAGCTGTCATATTTACCCTTCTTCTAACCTTCTAAAGAGTGTGTAGACTGGATCATAGGATGGAATAACAACTCTTACAAAGTTTTTAAGAAATCGGTCACATGGTTCTCAGCCTCTGAGGAGTGTAACTTTCATACTGCAAAACTAGTCGACATCGAGAACGAGGAGGAAAACAACTATATTCAAAGTTTAACTTCGCCGGACAATACGTGGATTGGAATAACAGATATGGACAAAGAAGGTAATATTTCTAAAAAGCATCTTAAAGGATATTGCTGAAAAAGTATAAGGAAGGAAAAAGTACAAACAACAGATCTCTATTGACATAAAGAACACCATTTCTTGATTTTGTAAGTCGATAGTGGGCTTTGCAAATGCCTGGATAGTGGTTCAAAGTTCAAATACTTCAAGAGTAGTCTGCTTGTAAGCAGTTGTAATCAGCCGAAAAAAATCTTGGTGGCAAACTGTGATATCAGGCCAGCAACTTCATCCCGGTGGTTGATGGGGATGGGGAGGGGGTTGGGGGTATGAAGTGGAGGAGGAAGAGAGTGCAGATCTTCGTTCTGCATATATTATTGTTAAACATTAAGATAGGAATAAATCTGAATAATACATATCAAAACTAAAATATGTTTTACTGAAAAAACCCATTCAAAGAGTAATTAAAGAACATTGTGTAAACATGCTGTCAACATGTCACAGAGAGAATATATCAGTACCTTTTATTAATCATTAATAGACGTGTTGGGGAAACTCGGTACTTCCGGTCGGGTCACAAGGTCAGGTGTACCATGACAACGAGCAAAAACTGCATGCTCAGTGCATGTATATAACACCCGCGTTGGGACACTGTTAGCGTGGTACTATTCACCTTTGAACCATTCTCATGATACATTGAGTAGAAACATTTCCCAACGCGTCAATTGTTGTCACTTAAAGTTAGTCATAGCTTTACATCCCAGTAATTTTACGCATGTGAGGAGAAGTTACGAATGCTGCAACATTCGAAAATTTGAAAATTTGTGCGAAAAAGAAAATATTTCATGGGCTTAAAAACCGCTGTAAATTTCTTGAAGTGAGCACCCAATTTCTTAAAAATGTAGTTTATCTAGCGACATTGTAAAAAAAAAATGTCTAAACTGTTATAGAATTACAGAAAAAAAACGGAAAAAGTTCTGTCATTTTTTTTAAAGTAATTGACAGTACTTTTTCTGTTTTCTGTATGTATGCATTTCTTTATTTTTTCTGTCATCCTACAGAATTTTTTTCACAGTGTATTTAAGTTTGAATTGCCTATTATTTTAAACACATAATAGTTTTAGGAGATAAGAATAGCAATGAGGATCTCTGAACTGTAGTCCTTTCTCCTCAAACATTAATGACTTTTGTGTCAGATGTACACAAAATACTCACTGATAGCCTATATGTAAGAATACCAGTTTAAGTGATTTGTTTGCATGTCTTTATAATATAGAGGCCTATACTTAATGGTAAAACAAAGGTTCCAAGTTATAAGGTTAACATTTTGCTTCATGTAAAGAGATTGGTGCAAATTTTTAAAAGTCATACATTTCATATTATTAATTAAATGAATAACATGCACAAGCTAATATCAAAAATATATAAAACTATGAAAGTATAAGAATATATCCATGCAAAGAAGCAAATGTTTGCAAAAAGAAAAAAAAACCCTTAATGAGCCCAATTGACATCTGCCTAGAACTAATTCTAAGAACGCTCAATGGTCGCAGTAATTTATCGAGGCGACTTTTGGTACTGTTTTAGCAACACCACACTGTATAAAGAGCTTGGGTCAATTTTACCCAAAAGTGGGTTAGGAGGGAACCGCTCCAAATTATTGGGTCTAATAATGGCCCTATAAGACTTCATTTGACCCAAACTGGGTTGAAATTTGACCAAGTAAGCTGGTTCAGTTCCTTTGTGACTCAAGTGTTTTTAGAGTACACAATCGTAATAAATCTTGAAATACTCATCTGTTAAGTATTTTGTTTCTCACAAGGGAGTTGGAAATGGTATGACTCAACAGCGAACTTTAGGGCATGGTCACAAGGAGAACCAAATGGTTACAACGGTGAGAATTGTGCTGTAATTATCGCCAACGGACAGTGGGAAGACTGGGGGTGTTCTTCTAAATTTGGCTTCGTCTGTGAACTAAGATTATTCCTGCAATATTGACCATCTCAAGATTCTCCAAGTATTTGTCTTCAGTTTAAAAACTGGATTCTGCTACCCAGTCTAGTGCCAAAAAATCTTCAATCTAGAACAAAAAAATGTAGAGCCACTTCTGAATGCTTTCTGCAGGAGCAATACGTGACACCGATTCAATGTTAAACACGTCATCAACGTTTTTGTACATGTACGATATTAAACAAGTTGACAAGGAGAAATAAAATTGAAGTGTACAGAATAATTACTGCAAGGGTGACCATGGCTACATTGCAAACAACTTTGCTGAAGTCGTCATCTCGTTCATAATAGACACGCATGTAATTCACTTACACCTGCAGTACGTATAGTTAAGAGCTTGCTCACTATACCAGACTGACCATCCATCATAAGACCGTGGCAGTTGTGCACCTTTTTTGTGAAAACTCGCAGGCAATGGGAGTTGCAATTTTACCTGAAGAAGGTTGCTTAGTAGACTGTACAGAAATTGTTACTGTGAACGAAACAAACATCTTAAACTAAGAAACTTTGAGACATGTAAATAAACGGAGACTGATACACGTACACATCAACACACTGGCACATACCTTCAAATTGTATCAAATAATTATAGAGTAATAAAGTTTATTGCTTGTTTGTTCAGTTTATTTCCACACCGACAACATAAGTAACATTTAGTTACAATATCAACATGAATAGCAGCAAAAAGAAAAAAGAACAATTTACTATCATACAATACAGAAACAAGAAATGCAAAAGGAGAGAGAAGAAGTTAAGGGTATGTACCCCCCCCCTTAAATTGACATTCATCTTGAAAACAATATGCAGATACTTCACATCGAAAGCCTTGTCTTGTTATTGTGGAAGAAAAAGTATAGTGTCAAACTTAGTAAAATATCAAGGAGAAAAAGACTTTACGTAAACGTGTAGCCTATGTACATAAACCAGTACTCGTACCGACATCTGGTCTGCTTTTAAGATTAGATCTCAACAAAATGTGATGTTTCATTATCATTTCACAACTTGGCCAATCAGCAGCATCGAAGCTCCGCCGACTTCATTTCTGTGGCTTCTTAGAATGAAGATCGCGCATGGTAATTTGTTCGTGACGTCACAGGTAGTCTCACGACTTTTCAACTCTCGCTTTTAACGAAGATGCGTGTAGAAGCGTGTAGAAAAGCCATCTGTTACTTTTATCTACTGTGGAAGACAAACTTGTCTTCAAGTCACTGATTTTGTTCTGCAGGTTTTAAAACTCTAAAACTATTGGCACATTGGAAAAGTGCTTAGAATGATATGCTTAGAATTCCTCGATACTTTCTTCGATTTGTTAAACCTGCATGATAAGGAGTTGACTTTTAACAACGCTAAGAGTTGACCGCCTAAAAATCGTAAGTATGTTCTATACCGTTCTAAGGGAGCTTGGAATGTTAGTGACGGGAAAAAATCCTAATTTATATTTCGAAATGGAAACACTACAAAAAATTATTGTTGTAAACTGCTTGTTGTTTATTCTGATCTTACAGTAATTGTGTGTGTTCATTATGGTAAACGTATTTGTATTGTTTGCATCAACAAACAAAACAGTTTCATTTTTGATTAATACAAAACAAAAGAAAATATAATTCCTTTCTCTCGATCCTTTTCGTATTTATTCTCAAAGTAAGCATTATGTTCGTTGTACACACGTAGGCATATACGATTTCTTACAATATTCGTGTCTTAAAAATGTACAATATATATAGGTAAGTATTAGCACAAAACTTGATTCGCTTGCTAACTTTTTTAAAGAAGTAGGCCTACTAAACACGTGCTTATGCAGTTCACAAAAAGGAAGTAAGATTAAGTAAACACATTAATTCCGTCTAATTAATTCCATCAATTCAGAATATGATAAATGAAAATAAGTCCATAAATTTGACTTTAATGCAATGGCTTCTTTAGATTTATTTATCTTTTTTCGAAAGTTAAGTTACATCCTCGTTAGTTACATACTCATTAGCATTATTCAGTTCATTTTCTCACTTAATATTACAACATGGCGGTACTTAATTCTCATCAGCATAACAATTAAAAAGACTTCATAAATTCGCAAAGCTGTCACTATAGCATGTTTTTGGTGGAAGCTGAGAAAAACTCTTTAATAAAACGATTTTACATAGAAGAACTTTTTATTGCATTCATGAATAATTTGAAAGTACTTTTTGCGCTTTATCATTATCATCATCATCATCATTTTTTCTTTCAAACAATGCCGGCAAAATATCTTTGTTAACATTTCTTCTGAAAAAGTAAAAAAAAAATGATTTCTTAAAGGACTTATCATGGAGTTGTATAGAAAAACAGAAAAATGAATTGTGAGTGTGTGAGTTTGTATGTTTGTGTGTGCTGTGGGGGTTAGAAAGCGATACATATTTGAAAGAAGATGAAGTCATTAAACGGAGTGTCATACTTATGATACACTGAGGTAACAAAACTAGAAAGAGGGGACTAGTAATTATAGAACAACTAAAATGCAAACTGTAATCTTGACAGAAAGAATACGTAACGTTTAATATTTGAAATTCTTTCTCAATGAACAATTGAACTTTTTCATTTTTTATCTCTTGAAAGTAAGAAATACTACCTTTTTAATGTTCTTTAAATCATGAGTATATTTTAGTCTCAAAATTTTAAAATACAAATAAATATAATAAACGTATCGAACAATGAAAAATATAAAAATGAAGCTACGTTTATTAGTTTAGACTACCACATTTTTTATTATGATTTCAACTGATACACAATGTTCTAAAAGTTATGTTCTGATCTGAACGAGATCAAAATTGCAATTTTGTTTTGAGCTGATTCTTAGCGGTGGAGACATTTTGTTTCAATCTTTTTTTCTCATAACTTGCATTAGTTACAAAGTTACGTAACTAATGAACTAGTATGAAATGTATAATCTGAAATTTAGAGTTTCTTTTGCATGAATTTATTATTACTGTATTATATCTAGTCGTTTTTGAACAATGGAATTTAAATATTGTACCATAAAGTAGCTACCTGGCACATTGCGGAAAATCCTGTATCAAAGTCTGAAGTCATTTCAGCTTTTCCTGTGTCAGAACGTGTCTCATTAATCGCTCTATTCTGCACGAATTTAGATTCTCAGATGCAGAAGTGGCGCCCAGGCGCGGGGCATTCATGTCCCTTGTCGGTGAAGGCTGGCCGTTCACGTAGGGGGAGGCTTACCCCGTCGGGGAAATGTTTCAATTTCGTCGGGGAGCCTTGATGGATACAATTAAGTATGTAATCCCCCATACTGTATTTATTTTGCTCTCATATCAAAGAGAGCAGATTCTTCAATAAAAATTCAACATTTTTTAATTTTCTTGTATAATAAAATCAAATTTTCCTGATACAAAAACTCTGAATTTTGGCTTGGTATTTCCTTCCCGCAACCTGTCACACTTGTCCAGGCGTCAGATGGTTGCCCCCGGTCGAGAAAGTTGCTCACCCCACTCCCTCTTCTCCTGTCGGGCAAATCCCGGAGCCACCAATGGACGGATGAATTGTTGACAGAATTCGCAGAAAATTCTATCCGTGCTACGTGTTATACATCCACCAACTATAACACACGTACTTTTGAGTACAGGCTGATTCATTTTATGTATTTATCTCCCGTTGTATGTTTATGCCTTGGAATGCAATGAATTAAATAGAGCCCTTTCCCTTTATTCTCTAACTTCACTACCAGTTAACAATCTCTTCAATCCCTTAAAATTTTCTTCTATTAATTTAATGACAAACTGAAAGATTTTCCACAGAACTTTGTTCCAATAAAGGACAAATGGCTACAGATATCTTCTAAATATTCTACCAAAGAAAAATCCTCTGTGTCGAAAAATGAATTTCAACATCACTACATAAATGTGTAGAAAGTGTTTGGATATTATATACTTGCTTTCTCGTTACCATGGCAACCTGTGCAGAAAACGCAAACCCCTTTTTTCACTAAAATCAATTAAAACATTTGTTTCATCACTTCATCAGTGGCAACCTCTCCGAACTCAAATAACACCTTTACTGTCCTTCAGCCATAATTTGATTGCCTTTTTACCTTCTGAAGGCTTTAACATCGAAAATAAACTCGCGGAGTTTTATTTTTCAATTATAGTAATAAGGGTCATCCATACACAGAGAAAAATCTTATCAGTGTATTTGCTTTGAAACAAAGAAAATGGGAACTCGAAATTAAACAAGCAAGATTGTAATCATGTGATTTTGAAAACTATTTATTTATTGGCAAGTTTCTGCAGTATTGTAAAGCTGGGATTCAATAAGTGTTTGTCAGTCTGTACAATATTTTGGGGTTTTAAAAACAGATAAGAAAACGCGAAATATCCAAAAATGGGTGATAAGGTAGGAACTTAGATGATATAGACGTTGTAGTAGTAAAGTTTTATTCTCCAAACAACTTGCTTTGACTTTGTTACGTTACAAACAAATTTGCGCTTTTCCTGCCCTTTATGCTCTACCTAATATATAAGTAAAGACCTTGTGGTATTAAAATGACAAAGATAGATTATTTGGTAAAAAAAAGGGTGAAATCCCACAGAATAGCAAAAATCGCCAGCAAAATCCATCAAAATTTGACCATTAAACGAGGTAATTTCTATCTTTACACTTATATCGATAGGAAACATAAAATATGCAAATTTGTGATCTTGTAGTATGGACTTACATGATGGTATGTTTAATGTTATCAATTGTTTTCAACTTTCATTCAAAGGACAACCAAAACTTCACTTTGTCATGAATTATTACGAAAATGAAAGTTGACTATCTGAAAAATATCAATGTCACTTTAAACTATCTTTCGATAAATTAAGATGTATCATTTATACAAGGTCAACCAGTGGTTACACTGTACGTCATTCCACATCATTGTTTTTGCGTAGTCTATGAGTTCATTCAAAACATAAAAGGTACCATAAACGCTATTAGGGTACATCTTTAATAAGAGGAGATCGCGGTATTAACTGTTCATGTGCTGAGTAAAAACATCTCTTTTTCATTGTATATCACCACACATTTGAATAAGCAATTACGGAAGCCTTTAACTTTTATACCGTAAGTGGAATTTGTGTAATTACTTTTTTCAAACGAAACAAATGGATTAAACCGTTCAGAGCAACGAGAATTTTTCTCACATTTAGGCTAAACTTGACTTAACAATTTCCAATTTGTCCTCTGCCTAAGCCCAGAAGGATCACTTACGCCCATTCGTCTATTTGCCCCAACAGACAAACACACGTACACATTTTTTCTTATTCACAAGTTCATTACACCTTGCCTTCTTGCTTCTAAATCGAGTTTTCACCCTTTTGTCTCCTCTTTTTTCTTTAATTTCCACACTTGCCACCTACGACACAGTTCCATACTTACCATGGAAGTCCACGAACGATTCTGGACAAAATTCCCCTGCGACTATGTATGAAAAATGACACGTTGGCTTGAAATCAGCACCCGGAAAAAAGAAAGGAACGGCTCATTAGGAAATAAACGAGAATTAAATGGTTGCAGTAAATGAATGGGAGACGCGGGACATCTATCTGCAGGTTGGTCGAACCGACAAGTTGTTAGTGTGAGAAAGCTATTAAGTGCTGTCTTGCAGACTGAGAGTCTTTATGCATTATAATGTGATGATATTAGCGTTATGGGAATGTGTGAAAATGAAATGGCAGATAGCGAGCAAAGTGGGGCGATTTTTTCTTGCCGTTTTCTTTTTTTTTTGTATGTATAGAGTGCTTTATACCTTTGCTGTCTTTTCCCAGTCCTTTTTCGCGGTCTATTATTCTCCTGGAAAAAGTAAGGCGTAATATAGTAATATAGTATTAAATCTGTATAGAGGTATACCAGAGTAGTATTAATTCCGACTGCATATTCTAGTAGCGGCATAAACGCCGTGCACCCCACTTCTACGCAAGCCCCTTCCCCCGTTCCTCTTTTACCTCAATGTATCCCAGTGTTGTAGCAGCTTATTTCTGTTTCATTGTTGTAAAATGGTGTCCGGATCGGTGCATTTCCTTCACTTTTAAAACTGTTCCGTCCGTCGTCATTCCAAATTTTTCCTTCCTTGGTATAACATGTATTAAATATAGTTTCTTCTAAAAAGCAGTTTTATTTCGGCTCATTGACATTTAATTCAGGTGAATAGGGGATTGAAGGTAGAAGTATAGGCTTACATACATCTGTAGTGCATTTAAACAAAACTTCGTGCGGGGCGGAGTATCCAGGGGTGTTCGCACACTGCCATTCAGGTGCTCGTTGGAGCTTTGCCAAATGCTGATGATTTGTGCAAGTATACTGAAAGTATAACTTGAATCAAAAAATAAAAAATAAAAATGTATGTTGCTAGGGTTGACAAATAAATCATCCTTGTAGTGCTCAAATTACGTTCATTGTTTTTCTTTTATTTTTCTGACACGGTTACACCTTGTTCTAAAATGTGATGACTGTCTTACTGTTATAAAATGACTTGGTTAAACGAGCCCTTTCTTCACAACATTCTATGACAGAACAGAGTATTTTGTCAAGGTCATGTAGACATTTCTGTATCAAAAGAAAGTAAAAGCAGGTAATGAATTGTACGAAAAGAATATCACAAATTGATGAGTTATCGACTATTCCAAATTAAGTGAAGTTAATAAGCGAAATTTCAGCATTTGATACCGAGTGAAGAATGGTATAGGAGTTGAATCAATCTGTTATATATTGTAGTTATATAATTTTAGTCTTTAGGTACAATGGTAGGCATTGTGAGCGTTGCGAAAAAGTGATTTCACTCTTTTCAGCATTTAAAACAGGCTATCTGATACAAGCCAAATTAATGACAAGAGTACATATTTGTAACATGGGATGTTTCCAGGCCCGTAGCCAGACAAGGTGCTGAAGGGGGAGAAATGGTTCCCGGAGGGGGATTTTCAGGGGGCGGGGGAAAATGTGTAAAAATGTATTAAGTCAATGGCAACTTGAAACTTCTCTAGAGGGCGAAACAATTTTCAGAGGGGCTTGGCCCCCCTTGGCTACGATCCTGGATGTTTCATGATGAGTAATTATCGTAAAATGTTCTACTTTCAATAATTACTTCCAAGTTGAAAGAAAAAATATTTTAATAAATGTGGAATTGGTATTCCTTTCGCTTAAATCATTAAAGTAATTCCAACATTTTGTACAGTGCTGTGCCATAATCGGTGTTTTGTCTCAAGCCTCACGATATGCGTTACTCTCGGAGATGATACCTGTAGGATATCACTATAAACGATTGCCTACTTCTTCTTCTCCCAGTTCCAAAGAATCCTTCCAAAAATACGAAATTCATTCACACCTCTCTCGAGACTCATTTATGGGTTGTTGTGTTTTATGAAGGATATCCTAGCAGTCAAAGCTTTTTAAGGTGACCTGAAGTCATAGAATAGAAGCAAAATAATCGCCGTTTAGATACCTTAGACTTGTTTCAGGAGAATACTTAAAAAACCAAAGACTCTTTACGCAATCGGACTCGTCTGGAGGCCAGACCCGGAGCCAGACAAGATACTGAAGGGGTGGGGGTGAGTAGCTCCCAGGCGGGGGGGGGGTATTTTTCAAAGGTGACGACATCTGTAAACTTTTATCACGGCAATGGTAACTTGAAATTTTCTCCCTTGCTTCCTCATCTTTGGCTACGGACTTGCTGTGGGGCAATGTGTAAATATTAACAGATTAGTATGTAAGACAAGCATAGAGAGCAACCTTTTTCAAAAGTGAGAATACACATTAGGTTTATAATATCATACAATTAACAACCTGCATTGCAAAGCCGAGGTAGTTTGCCCACAGATACTCAACAAAGACGTTCCTCAGGGCAGAGAGCGCCACCATTATGACGCATATATCGGAAACATGGACTAGGGCCTGTGTGACCAAGCAAAATTCACGCTGCCATCTGAAAGGAATGAATGATTAGCGGCGAAAATAAGTGCAACGGCATTATAGGTCCGATATTCCGTACATACATGTGACATAATGAACAGGAAAGTGAAGGAATATTTGTTTACGCCAATTTTTGAGTTACAACAGGCACAATCGGTGTAAATAATACCGCATAGCGAGACAAAGCTAGATAGTCTTGACCTAATAATACCGGCAACTCGTGGAGCAAAATTTTTCACCGGTAAGTTTTGCATGACGAAGCGTTATTTCTTCGGTACGCGAAACGCGAGGAAATTTTGGGCTGTATTGTGCGAGAAGTACCTTACTTTCAAAAGCGAATTGTGCCAATTAAACCAGGCTGGCAGACAACTCAAGAAGGAACGCACATAACGCTGCCTCGCACGGAAGATGTGTTTATCGTATATTACCATTAGATTATCAACAGAGCCTAGCCACATATTTTTCAGCGGGGGCGGGGGCACTGTAGGGTTACGGACTTTTTTGGGATGAAGCACAGGATTTGTGCAATGAATAATGTACAAAATATTTTTTGTGTAAATGTCTTTAGGGACAAACAGAGTTGACGCCAGGAGTTTCCCAACAGGGAGGTAATATCCCCGATGTGGAGGGAGAGCAACCCGAAGCCCCGGCAAAGGAGACGGAATGATGAAAGGATTGCGAACGTTGAGTTTCTGGCGTGCGAATTGATCCGATTATTTTATGGCCTTTCTGACAGAAAAATTGAAAGTTTCGAAATTTTCTGAAGGAAAATTTGAAAATTTGAAACTTTATGTGTTTTCTTGAGGAAAGGTAGAGTACCGCCAAACTTTTCCCTACAGGGGTTCAAACTCCCCGACGTGGGGAGGCAACAACCCCAGCCCCCAAAAGGTGACGGGTTGTGGAAAGACTGGGAATGTAAATTTTTAGTCTTCATTACGAAAAAATTGAAAAATTTGAGCTTTCATTAAAGAAGTTTGAACAATCTGAGTTTTTAGTAAAAAGAAAACTTGGTGCTCATCAATCTACCCTACTTTAGAGGAAAACAGATTTTCATGGGGCGACTAGGCGTCGTCGGGGACTACATATTTTATCCTACCTATTAAGGCTCTCCGACGAAATTGTAAAAACTCCTCTACGTGGGGATGGGCCCCTTGCCCCATTGGGCTCCACGCCTGAAAAGATTTTTAGAAAATTTGAGGTTTTTATTGAAGAATTTTCCCTAATTCTTCCTAAGAGCAAAACTAGGAATTTCATCGGGACGACTTGTCGTCGTCGGGAATTGATACTTAATCGTACTCATTGAGGTTCTTTGAAGAAACTGGAAAATTTCCCCGACGGGGTGGCCAGCCTTCCTGGACGGGGCCATGGTTCCCTGTCCCCACCTGGAGCCACCACCCTACCCCATCCCTTTTTAGAGGACGGCACATCTTCCCCATTCCAGGCCCTACATACCCCCATAGCTACGCCGCTGGCAATGGACAATGCAGTCGACACATTGACTATGTGTCTGAAAAAGCAGCCCTGCAAGATTTGTCACCAACGGACAAAGAAAGGGGTAGCCAACGTTTTACCTATACAGCATACTTGCAGTGCGAGTACAATGTCATGAGTACGAGTACAAGGGCAGTGTCTGTGTTATGAGTACAATGTCATGAGTACGAGTACAAAGACGGTGTCTGTGTTTCGAGTACGAGTACGAGTACATGCCCTTTTTCAAGAGCACGTGTGCAGAATTTTTCATTAGCCCCTGTGCAAAGCTTTCAAAATCTGTGAGTACGAGTACAAATTCATTCTCACGAGTATGAGTACAGGCAGTTGTGCAAACTCATGAGTATGAGTACAGGCAGTTGTGCAAACCCATGAGTATGAGTACGTACTCACTACAAGTCTGCTAAACAGTACCCCGATGGGATAACATTCGATACTAGACACATCAACCTTTAGCCTACACTTCAGGTGCTCATAAAATAGCCACACGCCATTACATAGGCGTAGGAAAAGGGGGCGAGGGGGCAACCGCCCCACACTCGATGGTGGGGGCAGAAACCCTGTTTCGCCCCCCACTTTGGATGGCATGCTAGAATATATATATATATATATATATATATATATATATATA
>WURT03094420.1:0-12610 GCA_009936505.3 Holothuria glaberrima
AAACTTGCTAATGGTATATGTAGTCTAACAATTTACTGTTCACCTACTTCGCGCAGTGTGGTTCTGATTTACCCCAAAAACTGAGTAAAAAATTCATTAGAACACGCAAGATGAAAGGATTTTCTAAAAAACTAGAAATTCTTGGAATTATATCCAACTCAAAATTAGCAATAAATGTAGCACCATTTTTCGTCTATCCCACCTTACGTGAGCAAAATTTTCCAAAATAGAGGGGGACACCCCCTCCCCCAGGACGGCGATTCGCATATGGTGAAAATCCCCCCCCCCCGTCTTTGGAGATGGATCCACGTCCTAGACTTGGGGCAACTTTTTTGAGATTCGGGCAAAAATTTTCTGCCCCTCAAATTGGAAGAGTCCCGTACGCCTTTGGGTGCAAGTGCGTAAGGGACACCACCTTCCGTTTGGGAACTTTTGAATTTTTGAGGGTCTTTTGATACAATTTGGTGCAATATTTAAACAAACTTTTAGGAAAACTAGGCAATTTTTTGACATTTTTACAGAGGGAACGAACAAGGGGTTCCGTACTCGAACTGACAGGGGAGGGACGGAAGCATACTTCCGAGCCACCAAAATTTGACTGGGGGCTTTAGGCCCCTCAGCCCCCGCTTCCTTAGCCCTTGTACCAAGTTACCAAAAGGACGGGTTGTGAATACTTCTCAACAAAACTAAACCAATCATTTCACATTATTACATACCGTAAGTACATGTACGCTAGGATAATTTAAAAAAACTCCCATTTTTCGAAAAGTAACTACTACAAGTTGATAGTAACAATCACTTGGGTAGCTAACTGCCAATATAAGTTCTGAAAATGTACAGAGCACACGACGCACACAATTGTATGTATTTTTAAATGCACCATAGTTAATCACGTTGTTGGACAATGAAGAAGGGTTCCTATAGGCCTGAAAAGAAAGGTGAAATTGTGACTGGATTCCACAGACTACACCACATGTCTCTTTTTCAAGGAAAGATATAATTAAACTTACTCTTTCATCAGGTTTACGTCTACAGAAGGCGATATTATTTTGATATTACTCACGCTAAATTCATCGTCTTGCGTGCCACCTATACGATTTATTTGGCCATTTGTCCATTTTATGATCAAACTCTACTTAAATGTAATCGATACAACCGATTCTCTACAAATACAAAGCCGGTCTTTAATCTTTTCCCTCGTTTGGCTCGGCCAAGGGAATCAATTTTGCATTGCCCAAGAGTAAAACAAATCACTCCTTTCGTCAACAAAGAGTCAATGACCTAACGAACGAAAACGTCAGTTAGGAGGTAATGTGGCCCTTATGCAATCTTGCAGTTGCTCGTCTTAGGAAGATGGTCTGTGCCAAAGCTGACGGAGAACGTTCTTAGAATGCACCGGCAAGATGCAAATAAAGAATCCAAATAAGATCACTTCTTTTCGCAAAGTGTCCTCAACAACCTCATCGACCGATCGCCATCCCTGCATGCCTATGCTCGAAGTAATAGAACTATCCTTCCATTATCTTTTGCTCTTCTACATCGTAAGAAAGAGCTTTCGATCAAAGCATATCGTGTGACACAAATATGACCTACGATGGCAACCTTTTATTTGCTACTCCTGCCACTTGACCACATACCCTAGTTTACTTTGATCTACGAGAACTTGGCATGCAGTTGAAAAAAAAAACCGCAGGTTTTTGTCAAAAATGATTCCCCTTTTTCTGTAATTTTGTCAAAATCTTGAGGTGTTAAGTTATTCTTGGTTAAGACGGTCGAGTGGTTTAAGTACTACAACTTAAAATCATTAGTGCCACGCTTTGTCGTCTTGTTTTCTTATTGAACTTTGGGGGTGAAAAAGTGCAAAGACCGTGTGAAGCGCAGAGAATGTTTTAACGTGCAGTTTCGTGAAACTTTAAGAGCTTCCCTTGTAATGTATTTCCCTTGAAAATCATAAGGAAAACAACACATGGCTTACACCTGTATACGACCGTACGAGAAAAACTTCCAAATTTAAAGTCTTGTAGTCTGTTCCGTAGGCTGTGGTGTAAGTAGCTTTTACATTATCACAAACATATTTGGGACCTCCGGGTGTCTAAATTCACAATTGATTTAGAGAAAATTCAAGCTACATCTTCAAATGAAAGCCACTCTGATTGGCCAGTGACAACAGAATCACGACGGGAGCTGAAGCTTTTGAATTACACACAGTAGAGTACTCAGCAAAATGTGGCCTAGTAAAATTAAAATCGCTATAGGGAGCTTGCACTAAACGTTAAAAGATCAAATTCAGTGGACGCTCTTGTTGGTCTGCGCCACGCAGCACATTGCTTTAGTATATGACCTATCGTCCGCGTGTGTTAGTTTGTCCTCCAGAAGGTAGTTGCGTTATTTGGCATTTGCACGCATGAAACGTCGGTTCTTCACCGACGTCACCGCGCTGCGCGTCTCTCTATTTTGACGGCCAGGCGTCCACTGTACAACAATTGTAACTAAGGTCTTGTCGTGAGCGCGAATCGATAACACACCTTCTGCGCATGTTCAGTGACGGCTAGAAAGCCAAACTGAAACGCAATGACGTCACGTGAAAAACCTCTATAGGCTACAGTTTTCTTTAGGAGGTGGCATATGTATATTTTACATTGAAGGAGGGGCCATGAGTACACTTAGTTGGCAGAATTTTAACCGTAAGTAATGGGCCAATTGGGCCTGAAAATCATCGTTTCATTTGTAACATTTCGACTGACTGCCACTTTTTCATTTCGGAATTTTTTCTTTGGTACTACGATTGACATACTTTATTTTGTAATCTTTCAGATACGGAAGGAAATAAAACCCAAAGGGGACTCCTAATATTTAAATAGCCGTTTCGTAGAAATGCTTTTGACCCGTAGTTGCCACTCCCTGCTTTTACGATGGCTGCGTTCGAGTGAAACGACTGATTTGCAGACAATTTAAGACTGAAATCGTAAACTAGACTTCTTAAACAAAGAAAGGTTTTCGCTTACGCAGACGGAAATCGCCAACCATTAAAAACGTGTAAACCGTAAATTATAATCTTGTCTAACATTACATCGGATACTCAAGATTTCAGCTTACCACAACATGCAACATCCGTCTGTACTCCAAATGCTCACTTCAACTGAATAATTGGTCACAAAAAGGTTGTCTTCGTATTTGTTACCTTGACTACAGATTTCAAATCCTATGTTCACTCAGGATATTTGTATGTGATACTTTGGACAAAATTTTAATTTCATTTGTGTAACAACAGGGATAGGTCACGGGTAACCCGGTAGCTAACAGCTGTAGTGGAGTTATAATTCGCTTGATCTATTTTGCTATGCGATAGGCTGTAAAAACACGAGTGTCTCAAGCGCCAGTCGGTCAAGCCCGTCGAAAACACGAATTACGGACGCAAAGTCATGGAGAGGACATTGCATTCCTCTTACGCGGTCTGTTTACACATTTCTAATAATGTTAAAGTTTTTTCAATCCCCTGCTAAAAAATAGTCTGGTCCGACATCCACATGACGTGCAAGGTGGCGATTGTTTTTGTACTTTCCTGTTATGCCTATATATACTTAGATAACGGAAATTTCCCTAGGGACATGGCATTATGTGGAGGGTGAGATATCATGCAGTTCGGCAGAAAATGTGTGACAAGGGGTACCACGGGGGTCGCAACACCTACAACTTAGTTTTGAAAAAGAGCGAGTTTCCTTAGAATACGATTTGCTCCAAATTAAGCAGGTCTACAAGCGAATCGCTGAAAGTACACCGGTAAAGGTTTTTTCCTCTTGCGTGCATGCAAGGAATCCCTTGGTCAGTGCTACGTTTGGATAAAATCCCTCAAAGAAAGCCAATTATACTTTCAAACGACTTTCGACTTAAAAGATTTTTGAAGGTACAATAATTGAGCTGGCTGTTAATAAAGACATCTTCAAGTTCGGTAAGAGGCAAAAGAGGATATCGGAAAAAAGAGACTTCAAATGGATACGTTTTGTACCACATGAACTATGTACGCAAGTTGCAAACAGTAAGAACACATTGTCATTTATTGAAACAATGATAAGTTGTTTTGTTTTTTTTTAATTAAGATTTCGATGACTGATACTGGAGCGAAAATAAACCACTTAAAATACGAAGGAGGAGACAGGGGGAGAACCATAAAATCAATTTATCTGCCAACTAAGGCAAAGGGCTCTGTTTACATATTCTTACTATAAATGCTTTTTTAATCACTTCGTTGCAACGTCATAAAGTATTGCAGAATGTTCATGTACCTACGAGGTAGACTTGTACTGAGTACAAAGTCTTTTGTTTGGAAAACACGCCTTCTTGCATGGGTGACTCCAACGTTTAATTCTGAAAATCTGTGAGAACAAGTACAAATCTATACTCACGATTACCAGTGAAGGTAAGTGTGACAGAGTCTGGGTAAAGAGAGGTTTCACCGACGTCACGTGATCGAACCTTCATTTGGTTATGAACGGCAAGCGACCATTGTTTCACAATAGTGTGTGCTGTAAATACGCTTAGCGTGTGGTGTTTGCCCTTTTGCCATGCAATCTCAACCGCGTGACGTCACATGAAATCATGAAATCCCTCTATAAGCACCGTGCACACTTATTACATGTTTATCACGTTGTGGTACCAAACGTACGCCTCATTATAACGAATGTATATACTTATGTTGGCACTGTCAGCATTAAACTCATACTGCAATGGAATTACTTCATGTCATATGACGTCAACAGTTACGATAACCGTACACCGTCATTAAAGAGGAACTTAGTTCCCTCACACTATAAATTGTAGGGATGCCAAATAAAGTTGTGGAAGCTAATTGACAATATACTTCATAACCACATGCCTTGTAAAAGAACTGTTGCTTACTGCCAGCTGGCAGTAAGGTATTCTGCCGTGCTAACTAGGCAGAACTCTGTACCAAAATCTATAAAAGATGTAAATGCTCTTTTTTGTTTGAAGCGTGGCGTTATCATCAGTGCTAGTCAAAGACGTCTTCCGTACATGCACCTGGACTGAGGCATTGTACCAGCAAGGAGCTAGCGTTTTATGACGTCCGATCCGCGTTCCAAGACGGTTGAGTTGCCCAATTATGAACACGTGTAAAGGATGCTGTGACAATAGGATGATGAAAAATAACATACGTCCAACGAGTTTTTTTTTTTGATGGCGTAGTGGGTTAGAGCGCGGTTTCTCATGCAGACGGTCCAGGTCGGCCATTCCTTCAAAACCAATGCTTTTTCATTTCTTATTCAATTTTGGTGGGGTTCAAAGGTCATGTGAGGATAGCAGAGGACAAATTGTGAAAGCATGGTAGAAAGTAATATAGTCAAGAAAAATAGATTTGAAGGATTATTCTTAGTTCAACAAATCATCCCCTTCCGTCAGAGAATAACTAACTTTTTGGGCTTTCTGGTTGTTATACACCCTGACCGTGGACAGGTGGATAACAGATTTTATCTTTTTGATTTGCAGCCTTTTCTTGTACGTTCTAAATACTGGAGCAACGTTTCTTACGTTTTCTATAAACCGTCTACAAATTTTTTTTTCTGAAATCTGTCGACATACCGCTAAGTTGCACATAAAATATTTTCTAACTGTATCATATCACTACCTGCTCTGATGCAACGTAATACTTAAGGAACTAACTAAGCGTTTAATGCTTTTTTGAGAAACAGAGAAGAAAAAATTGTCATTTGCCCTTTTTGAGTCAGAAATCTGAGCCAACGTACGGTCAACGCACGTCAATAGACGGAATTACCGAATTAAATCTGACGGAAAGATGGCTTCGATTACCTGTCGCTTTGTAGAAATGTCTGCCGTACGATACGTGCAAAGGTTAATATTACAAATTCCATACCGTGTAATAAGCAATGCAACGGTATGTCAAAATAGTACTCATCCTTCATTCTCAACTACTCTATGAGCGGGAAGATCGCACGAAGATTTGATTTGCCTCTGAGCAGCGTGCATCCATGTTATCATGTTTGAATCACGACGCGTGGGTATGTGGCACTCAATCGCTACAGTTCATTGCGATTAAATACAAAAGTAAAAGCATCAATGTGGTGGAATATTTGCACAGGGATTAAACAAAAACATACCCTTTCATAAAAATTTTAATCTACCCATTCCTTTGCCCTCTGACAAAATGCCTTCTGCTACTTTCAAGAATGTTTAAACGTTCTGTTTACTCGGTGTCTGGTCTTGCCTTTAAAAATGTACCAAATTAATTAAAATTTATTGAAGCAAATGCAATTTCTGTAAACGACTAAACATGTATGGCCTCAATGCCTGATTCGACGCGACTAATCCTCGGAGTCGATTCCCCGTGCTCTTCACGTGCGTCATTTCACTTCGGAGCGAGAACAAAATGGAAACACTATGCTAAAAGGGGAATATCAACAAGGCACAACGGCGCTACTGTACCTTAGTTATTGTCTGACCGCATGAGGCAAAAACCACACCTCTATTGCCTAAATGTCATATTTTCGAGAGCATATAAATGATCCAGTGGCGACGTCCTGATTGGGCAGTGTGTCTAATTATGCAGGGAGCAGGGAGGTGGTATTAATAACACCTCCCTGCAGGGAGTTACGCCTATAAGTGTTGGGCCGATATAACAAGTAGCCGATAATACCCATACCGATATTTCAGCACTCAATATTGGCCGATAAGGATTCCATACCGATATTTGGAAAATCAGCCTGCATCCTGCAATTTACCATAGACTACGGGACACCACAATGAAGCGTCGTTTCATCTTGATGAGATAAAATGTTGGAACTTGCATTCAAAAATACTGCGTCAAATAGTATACCATTTTTATGACATAGTGGGAACATAAATATCAGTTAGCTAATGTCGGCATTCAAGGTAAATATTACCGATACCGATAGAGGATAAAAATGGGGGAATATCGGCCAATAACGATGTTGAATACCAATAATCGTTCCACCAATGACGCCTACTATGCCCCTTGGTTCTACTTCAACCAAAGAAAAGTTTAGATCATCATCTAGTCAGGAAGACAGATACAGCGAAAACTGCAGGGAGGTACTGTTAACAGCCATTCTTTTATTTGGAAATGAGATTGTCTCCAGATCTGCTTTAACCCGAATAAAGTTTTGAAAAAAAAATGGAGTCAATCCATGGAGTTTGCCACTCTGGCCTTCCTCAGCTTCTGTAAATCTCGCAGTTTGAAGAGATTTTCTAAAATGCTGACATGCATAAAGGTTAAAGAACTCACTACGATCACGAAGAGTGGGTTGGTAAATTAAATAATTCTTTAAGTATACAAGCAAATAACAGAATAGGTTTAACACATACCACCTTACTCGAGTCGAGTCATTGAGTTTTAAGGACTGCCTACATGGGTCTCTCTTTTGGCAATCGTTGGAAGGACAATGCTTGGTTAGCAACTGTTAAGTCATGACATCTCTCTTTAACGCCCTTTCCTTCCAAATATTACACGAACAAAAAGTTCTATAGAAGTTTTTGTTCCACGGTAATCCTGAATTTTACGTTTTTTTTTTTATAACAAGATGGACACACTTTGTCGTGTTTTTTCCAGATATAGACTGTTTAGCATTCACGCCTTGAAAATATTACAAAGTCAAAATTACTGAGCGGCAATAAAAGCAAAAGTGACGTATTTCGATCGAACATCAAGGGCGCACGTTGTCAGTATTTGCGTCAAATATATCCATGCTTTTCTCCAATCCTGTGTCTTATTACGAGAAACTCAACGGCTCAAAGTACTATCCACAAACTTAAACACTTGTTACTCAAACTACTTTTAATGTGTGCTAGTATCAAAAGTATCAAAAGGTTAGTGTCCGCAACATTCGAAACAGCAATTACCTGATCTTTCTTAATAGCTTATCTTTTCGACTAATCGATATGTGTATTGACATCTATCATCAACCATCTCTGTCTCTCATTGTGAGTACGAGCCAGGGGTTGGGAAATTCACACCCCCTCGATCCTCCCCGAACTAAGGGCAAAGCCTGTTTCTAAGGCAGACTTTTGAAAGACTCAGGCAACTTTCTCGGGCAATAAAGGTTTTCTCGGGGTAAAATTAACCACCCCATATATATATATATATATATATATATCCATTTCTTGTCTTATTTTGACTCATATATATATATATATATGTATGTATATATATATATTTACATGTATATATATATATATCTTATATACATGCCGGAAAGAAGAAGTTATACGTTGCCCTATAAATGCAATTATGTTGCCTTATCACCAAAGTCAATACACTGTTCCTAGCCCAGTTTTAGTGTTGCCAAAATAAGCACAACAGTCCACATATCACGTGAATTTCATTTAATCAACGTGAAAAATCGCCTATAAATTAATACTACGGTGATATCGTTTTGCCTTTCATATTATAAGTTTCGCTAGGAAGCAAGGAAACATTCAGCGTAATATTTTTATACATATAGGCTATTCCAGTCTTTGATGTCACGAATACAATTCATAGAAAACACCCTCTGTTGTATATTTCTCGAGATCAAGTTTCCGGAAAGAAGCCCGTTTATAGGCATCAAAAAGTCATCATCACTTTTCCCTTGAAAGAACAACTTGTCCGGCCCACCCTCCGTCTACAGAAGATGGTTTTAACCATAATACCACCTTGGGTCTTGTATAAACGAAAGCGCTTGCAGGGAATTCCTTTGATCACGCGAGCGCACAATGTCATTTACATTTTAATGGCCCGTTATCACTGAAGCTTGATCGCAACAAAATCATATGTAACATGGCTATGTGCGGGGATTGTTCTCACTTGTTCGTAATAAATTGTGTATTCGACTAAATATCGACGATGTTTACTCAGGGAAGACATGCTTAATTGACAGAAGAACATCGTTGGCTTTCATTTATCATTGTTAGGTGTCATCGTTGTCATCTTAAAAGGGTTTCGTGTTTAAAGATTGACTCGAGAGTCAAGGTTTTAACATGAGCTCAGATCTGATCTACACATTAATCATGATTAGAAATTAAAAGCTATGACGCCATTAGATTGTCGACTTTTATTCAGATCATTCTATTTTTTCTTACTTGGTTGAAGAGATATATACGTAGCAGGATGTACGGCATATTCCTTGTTCAGTGATATCCCCAAGGAGCTGAGCAAAAAGGGTCGGCTCCGCGGGGTATAGGGTCACGTTGTTTCGTGGTGTAGTTGCTGAAGAAGGCATTAAGTATACACGTATCCCACAAATCCTCACATTTTGTTTTGTAATGTGGCAGATATGTCTCGAGACAAGAATATCATACATGATATCATGTCACAAGGTTAGGGTTAGGGAGGAGACATAAAATAAGGTTCGCGGTATAAGTCTCGTGACTTGATATAATGTATGATATCATGTGTGGATTGGGTGCGTAGCCATACTCGCACATGAATACATTTACCAGTGCTTCTCCTCCTGGAAATTGATTTGTAATTACATAATAGCAGATTTTAAAATTTACTCATTTATTACCTATTACTAATGCATAAAATATGACTGGCCAAAACAACCATAACAACGTGACAGAAGTAAGTAAAGCTATTTGTAGCTTCAGGATGCCAAGTTGACCTACGTGAAGCTTAAATCTAGCTCACGCGTAAACCAAAGTTAGCCTCCGCGAAGGTCAGCTCTGGTAAAACGCAAAGGTAGACGCTGCGCATATGCTCGGTTTTCAGCTTCGTGTATACTAAATTTTGTTTCGCATACTGAGGCAATCTTTAGATTCTCATGTGTAAAGCTTGGCTTCGCGTAGGGTAACTTGGTTTCGTAAAGCTGTAAATCGCTTCCCATAGCTTCTTTCACGTTGTTTGTGCAATGGTCAAGTTTCGTATGCTTATTAGCACTTACACAACCAGAAATATTTACAGTTGCACTTCTACCCTACATTACTCTACATTAGCCTACATTACAATTCAGTTTGTAGAAAGATGCTATTTCTGAGGAAATATAGAGCTATCTTTTTCTGTTAATGGTATAGACCTTATGCAGCGACGTATCGCGACGTAATTTTGGAGGCAGAACAATGAAGCACACTGCACGCCCGACGTAGACTTCGCGCGTATCCGTCCGTTGAACAAGTCAGCTGTCTGCATTTGTTGGTGTACCCTCTTTTTTGAGAAGTTGATGAAGTAGTACTCGTATTACCCGTAATCAGGTTGTCGGGGAGGGTCGCTTATTTGAATAGAACTCAAGATAGATTTATTTTTTTTGAATTTGAATAAACTTATAAATGTGAACACAGTCCTGGGGTAGGGTGTGGTCTGTAAGTGAAGTAAGACTAAGAACTTTTGGAATAATCAAGGGAGCTTATAAGTTGCTTCGTGGGGCGAAATTTACAAATTTTCATGTAAATGTATGTTCAAGAGTGGGCCTGTGCGGAACTTTCCATCAAACCAGTGGAGTGGGGGCTTCAAAACTACCATGCTTACGAAGCTTGCGTTGCGTCGTTCTTTGGCATCTGTTACACAGGGTTATCACCCTTTCGACGCCATGGCCTTAACGACAAACTTCGTCCCTGTGAGCTTTTGGTTAATTCAAACCATTCTCCCATGAGCTATACTTTCTCACTTTCTCTCTAGTGGAAACATCATGATGATAGCATTTCCAAAATGTTTTCGTCATAAGTACTAATGGTGCTTCATAACCCTTTGTAATGACCTAAGATACAATCAACATTAAATTATATCTCTTGCTTTCAAAGATATAAAAAGAAGCATCTGCGTTGTGCTTTCTTAGGGAATATGACCACCTATGTGCTTGCCAAGGCAAAGATCATGTCTCTGAGACAAGTTTGTCCATTGAACCTATTAAACGGTACCCTCTATACTGCTCAGCCTTAATGAAAGCTGGGACATTGACGTCACAGATCCTTTCAACAGTTGATGTTCCGAGATCGTCATTCGTATTAACTACGATTTGTCTTTTAATTATTTTTTTTATTCCGGTATCAAAACAAATTTTCATTTGAAGTGGCCTCACGCAGTCATCTGGAAATGAGCCTTCACAAACGAAGTCGTGTTCACTCTTCCATATGAGTTGGGAAAATTACTAAAATAAAACTAGTATTATAAAAGTTTTAATTTATAATTACACAGTTTCAACTTTGCATAAGGCAGGGAAATCATGCATGAACTTGATGTATGCATACTTTGAAGCCTAAAACTCAGAAGTCGGATATTTTTTTAGTCTGCGTAGCGGCTCTCTTTGGTTTCCGCCATGTAAAGGTTTATCTCGGCGGGATGTGCTGAGGGAGGTATTTCGTCTACCCCCTTAGCTTGATGCTTTGATACCATCATTAAAAAGGCATTTTTCACCTTTTGATACTATTTCGGAGAACCGAGTCCTTGGCAAGTTTGAATCTCTTGAGCCCTATGCAAAAATCTGGCGGACCGCAGGAGATGATACTACCTCTTCGTTTTTACTCCACGTCTGTGCTGAGGAATATTCGACCCAATTAAAAGAGCAGTAGGCAGATATAATTGTTCGTTGTGTGAGAAAGCTGTCTTTTAAGTCTATAGTTTTTCATTCTTTTTCGTTGTACGCCTCTAGCAAATGAACCGCCTGGGTTGCACACGCAGGAGCATTCACCTTTTCCTAGTTCCGTAATCACATTTCATTGGCCGACGAGATATGCTGACTAAGGGTGAAGACCTTTGCTATTCTAGTGCAAACGTTTCAAAATGGTAAAGGCACAATTTGGAACACCGTGAGGGAGTTCTCTAATATGTGGCACATTATCCCTGAAGGAAATTAGGGGGTTCAACCGGACTTTCGTATCGGCTCATTCTTAAACTAATAAAGGGATACGGATGTCATTATTGGACCTATACGAACCGTCTGCCCGCAGTCAGGCAGTGCCAGGTAGGTTACATCTCACATAATCTGGGTCATAGATGGGGACGCAGAAAAGTTCCTAGTTCACTTGAAGAATGTCCTTCGTCATGTAAGTTCTGTAAATTACAAAGCAGCTAATTTGCGGTTACGTATGGCTAGGGAGCCGCTACTGGCAGGACATCATCAACAGCTACGCTAAAGAGGCAGAGTGTAACATCCATTATAGAGTACCGTACAGAGTAAGCGGCGAAGATGCGAAGATTTCATTGATCATGAAATTGCAGTTCCATAAGATGGCACGTTATGCTTGGCCAAGTATTAGCTGCACCTGATGTTTTCTACATATTCTACACTCTCAGTGGGAACTAGTCAACCCAGATCTTGCTAAAATAATTGACTCAAAATTAATTGCTTAAAATCGATTTGGTTCATTTTTGAGTCAAATCTTGTTAAATATTATTGCAGACCCTGTTGATAAGATTTCTTTCAAGTTTGGTACGTCTAGGACGTTTTAAAAGTGCCCAGATCATAAGCGTAGGAAGCAATATGAAAGTGGAGGGGGGCGGAACAATTTTTGGACTGTGCACCTCGCCCTACCCCCTAGACCAAAACGTACATTTTTTATGTGAAATTTTCCGCCTTTTTCTACCTGAAAGAGCAATTTAAAAAAAATAAATAAAATGAACAAAAATAAAAGGAACATTTGTATGCCA
>WURT03094431.1:0-12609 GCA_009936505.3 Holothuria glaberrima
TCTGCATATAGTGGAGTCTCCAGTGGTCTGCATATAGTGGAGTCTCCAGTGGTCTGCATATAGTGGAGTCTCCAGTGGTCTGCATATAGTGGAGTCTCCAGTGTCTGCATATAGTGGAGTCTCCAGTGTCTGCATATAGTGGAGTCTCCAGTGGTCTGCATATAGTGGAGTCTCCAGTGTCATGTGTCTGCCATCCTTCTCCCACCCCTTCTCCATCCTACTCCATCCTCAGTTGTTCATCTTTTGTGGATATTGTAGTCGTATAATATACAAATAGGGAGAAATGATGCTTTCAATCAACAACGTAAGTCATGCATCATTGATAAGTTACTAGGGGTGAAACCTTTATTGAATTGAAATGACTGCTTTAAGACCTCTTCATCTTTGTAATAAATGATGCTTCTGTTAATGTTTGCAGGTCAGAGGAATGGGGATGGATTCTCCTGAACTATTGTTGTTAGTTGAAAACTGCCCTAAGGGAGCAGAGACCCTTGTGACCAGGATGCTACATATCCTCACAGACAAAGGTAGGTTAGATTGGTACATCCATACATCAGCCACACCCTACTGATGAAAAGTATAGTTAACAAAATACATACATAAAAAAGCAAGTAAATAACAGCAGATGGAAGCTCAACATGAGAAATATGTTTCTCTTCTCAACAGGTCCATTATCGTCATATGGTGAGATAAATACTATATTCTGCTCAAACAGAAATGATTATTTATTTGGTCCTTTCTCTTTTTGCAATCCTTGTTTCATCTGAAAAAATTTTTTTATAAATAATAAATTTGTTTGGGAAATTGGATTAGTCATTTGATACTTAAATCATTAAGACAGTTAAGAAGACATATCTGTTTACTACAGATGTAGCTATCAAAGCTTAGGGTAGGTTTCAGTGTGACATCCTTTAATAGGACTTTCATGATGTGATTGTTTTTCCTTACAGCACCTCCAGCTCCAGAACTGGTAAAAAGGGTCAGGGATCTTTACCACAAAAGGGTGTCTGATGTCAGATTTCTCATTCCGGTTCTTATTGGTCTGGAGAAGGTAAGTCTATTTAAATATTTTTGTATTTTTGTGTGAGATGTCCTGTCAAATACTGAAAATAATGTCTGTACACAGAACAGCTACACAAGAAATGCTGGGCTATGCCCTGTTGAGCCAGTAGAAGTCTTGGGAGAAGTTAGTATGTCTTGAGTTTGTGGAATGTGTCATGGCCGCCGTGTTGCGTAAAAGTTTGGATTGAATAATAGTCTGTTAGTGATAAATGAGGTATTACCTCTTGAGGATGTTATTTCTATTGCAGTAGAAAGTTGTCTCATTTAGATACAGAAACTCACAAATGGACCTGGTAATTTTTGTATAAAACAGTTAGTTACACTAGTTACAGTACTTTATTCACCCAACAACAGTAGAAATATCCCCATGGCCCTCTAGTGAAGTTTTGTTAACTATGAATTACATTGATGTAGAAGTTCAGTAAACTGGGGGATGTTGTTCTCTTTGAAAATTAGATTTAATTTGTAAATAATAACAGTCAATTTTAAACAATGATAGCCAAATGTCCTTATTTTTATTCTTTTACAGAAAGAGGTCGTGGCTGCCCTTCCAAAACTGATCAAACTGAACCCAATTGTAGTAAAAGAAGTCTTCCATCGGCTGTTGTTGAGTCATCAAGGAGATAACAGTGTTGGACAGAGTCCACTCAGCCCTGCTGAGCTGTTGATAGCTTTACACAACATTGACCATACCAAATGTGACATGAAGTCAATTATTAAAGGTAAGATGGGGCAAGATGTAGTAAAAATAGTTCTGTTTCAGTTTTTAATCTAGCATGTCAGAGTGTAAAAACACCAGTGTGGGAAGTAAGCTTGCTATCAAGTGGTGCCGTATATAAGGAGTACAATCCAGTGAGTTTGTGAGGAAAGGAAAGAAATGCATTGGAGCAGCTTCTCTCATTTTGATGTTTTTATTCGCAAGCCCATTTATTTCCTCTAATGGTTACAGTCACTTAGCACACTGTAACTTTTTTTGCTAATTAGCTTTCAACTCCCATTTGAAAGTATGAGAACTCTTGAGGTACATCGATATTTCAAGATGTAGGTTGATGTATGTTATGGTTCTGTTTTTATCACAACTTTGAGCATGATACATATGGAAAAAGAAAGTTCTAGAATTGGTATGTAGAAATTTATAAAAACTGCCCCCCCTCCTACCTCCATCCTCCAAGGAAATGGTTTTAATTTTATTGTGTAGAGGATTTCAAAACTAAACTCCAAATGAAATACATTTATTTTGTTTTCCTGTTCTCCACTGATGTCTGGTTTTTTCTTCATTTATTGAGACAATGTGTAGACAGAAAGATTTAAAAACAACTTCAAATCTTAAAAAGTATCAGACTTAATAAAAACATTGACTTAAGTAGCCTTAACTGACTTTACCCCATACTGGAGTGAAATGTTACAACACTGCTTTTAACTAAGATATTCTTGCATGCCTCCAGCTCTTTATAGTAATTTTCTGGCAATATTCTTCTTGATCTTAGCAACATCACTTTGCTTTAATGAGAAGAACATCTATACTCAGGAAGTCCTAGCTGTGGTCATTCAGAAGTTGATGGAACAAACCCCTCTCCCCACTCTTCTAATGAGGACAGTCATCCAGTCATTGGCTATGTACCCCCGGCTGAGTGGGTTTGTCATGAATATACTGCAGAGACTCATTGTCAAGCAAGTGTGGAAGCAGCCAAAGGTCTGGGAAGGATTTGTTAAGTGTTGTGAGGTAAGCAGGTTGTAGTTGTCAAAATTCAGAAGTTTATGTTGCTCTTCATTTTCTGTGAAGACCGGTAAATTGTGAGATTTACAAATTTTTTCCTTTTGATTCCTTGCCATGAGGTCAAGGAATCTATGCATTCATGCAGGAATGTTTGTCTATGTATGTGTGTGTGTTTGTGACACCTAATTCATTAATCATAATCCATATTAAGAAGAAAAAACCTTTAGTGTTTTGATGAAGGTCAAAGGTCATATGTGGTCATGAGAGGTTAAACACTGAAACCTTGTTTACATGATCTCCTAGGAAGGGAAACTGAGATTTTGGTCGTACTTAGTATGTGGGTGCACCGTATTTAGAAAAGAAATCCTATTGTTTTGTCAAATGTAATGTGGGGTTCACCAGAGATCAAAAGGTTAAAACCTTGTAAACATCATATGTCAAGAAGGGTAACCGCAGAAGACCCATATTGGGTAGATGGTTGCTATTGTTCTTAATGGAGGTCAAAAGTCTTTTGCATTTATCCCCATTAGAGGTCTAAAGGGGAAAACCTTAAATGTGATATCTCAAGAAAGGAATCATTGATGGATATCAAATGTTTATGGGTGTCCCATATCCAGTACACATCTCCACTGTTTTTGTGGAGGACAAAGGTCAATTGTAGTCAGCCCGAGATCAAATGTTGAAAATCTTGAAAAAGTCTTCATATACATGATACCTTTAGAAGAGTTACAGTGAGTATACACATGCCCATTCAGAGTAGATAGGCCCTAAAGTTTTTGGTGGAGATCAAAGTTCAATTTGGGTCACCAGTAATCAAAAGGTCAAAACATTTGAAAACACTGTACCTCAAGATGGATGGATCCGCATGTGGGTTACCTGTATTGAATGAAAGGTTGCTTTTGTTCTGTTTTTTTTATTAATTGGTCAAAGGTCATTTGGGGTCAACAGAAGTCAAAATAAGAAAAACTTGACATGGGTTAAACACGATATATCAAGAAGGCTAACAGTGAATGATTTCATACTTAGCGTATGAATGAACATGTTGCATGGATGATCCGTAATGTTTATTTTGGAGGTGAAAGGTCATTTGAGTCACCTGAGGTCTAAATTTTGTAAACTTATCTCACTTGAGAACTGTGATGAACCTTGGTGAATGTGGTGAATCTTGGTGAATCTGAGACATGCTATCATGATATCAATGTGTTTGATCTCTGTCTATGGATCTAATCTTCTGTTCATAAATGTCAACATAGTAGTTTTATAACTCCATAATGGAACTATGTCAGTTTGAAACGACTGTACTATTTTTATGCTGTATTCCAGAGTCAAGGAATCATTAAGCCTTTTGGCTTTCTGGTTCAAGTCCTAGTTTGTAATCAAAGTTATAGGTGAGTATACAGTCTTACTTAGAGATACTACCTTAGCACTGTATGGTCTGTAAGAGCAAAGCAAATGCCTTTGTTCTGATAAGGGTCACATTTTGTATCAATTATGATTTTAACTTATCTTGCAGAGAACAAAACCTCAATCTTTCAATGTGCTACTACAACTGCCTCCTACAAATCTACGGCAAGTCTTTGATATGAGTCCTGGTATGAGGGAAGAACTGCTTGAGCATGTCAAATCATTTACTCCACATCAGGTAAGTTGATTTACCACAACCATCCCCCATCTGTGCATATTGTGATTGGGATTCAAGAGTTGATAAGTTCAGCAAAGTTGGTCAAACATGAAGTCTGTCATGGTTTGGGTATTTTCAGGAAATATAGCATCCACATAGTCTTACATAGGGTTTTAACACTTCTAGAAGAGTTTCCATCAAGGGGGAGAAAGGGGAATTTGTCCCCCCTTTCCAGAAGGAGGGTAAAATCCCCCCTTTTCATTTCCATAAAAATAAAAAAAATTGTCAATATCTTGGTTTCTTACTTAAGAAGAGGACACTTTTGCAGGAATGTTTGAAGTTACATAAATAAATGGCCTCTTAAACCCTTCAAATTGTACCTTATAGGGGCCTTGAAGCAAATTTTTGTCCCCCTGAACCTACTTGTAACTTGGCCAAGGACAGCATCAATTTGGACTTGGGGTTAGCAGTAATAAGTCCCCCCTTTTTTGAGTTTCTGGCAGAATTCCTGCTTCTAGGCTCATCAGTTTTATCCTGAAAGTATTTTGTTAGATAAAAAGGCATATGGGTAGTGAGTAAATAGGGAAGCATGGGTGTGTTGGGGAGGATAGTGTTTGTTTATCACCTTGAAGTGTGTTGAATGATCAGTTACAGTTCGTAAAGCTTTTATTCCTGACTGGCTGCCATGATTGCTAGTTTTCTGATCTTTTGGGTTTTTCCCATTTGTTCCTCCAGCAAGCTCACATTCCTAGGGCAATGATGACCCTCTTAGAGACAGACCCAATTGTTGAAGCTGCAGAAAGGCAGAGGCAAGAACGTCAGAAGGCTGAAGAGGCTGCCCGCAAAGCCATGGAAGAGCAGCGGCTCAAAGAAGAGTTAGAAGAGAACAGGAGGGCAGAGGAAGAGAGCTTACGCCGGAAGGAAGAAGAAGAAAAGAAGAGGAAAATTGAGGATGAAATTTTCAAAGCAAAATTAGCAAGAGAGAAAGAACTCCAAATTAAAGTTGAAGAAAAAATGAAGAAGGAGCCTCCTCAAGGGACCGGGAGTTCTATATCTGTGGTGGGGGCATCACCAATAGGGGTGATAGGTGCTTCCCACTCACCTCTTGAGGTGAAAATGGAACGAACAACACCAGGGGTAGCCGCAGGTTCTGAAACAGAAGAGACAAAGGATAAAAACAATTCATCTGTTTCTGTAAAGACTGAGCCAGCTGGAAGGGTTACTCGGTCAAGTTCACGGTTACAAAGTGCAAATAAATGAAACAGAACAAACATCATGTCTGGTGTAGCCATTGTGATGTTGTTGGCATTACAGATATATTGATAGTCATTGTACATGTTCTTAGTAACATCAAAAGAAGGAAGAATTTACACATTTGAAAGAGATCTCGACCTATTTTTGCATATACCAACAAAGGGAAAGGCAACATTATGGTGATAACAATCTCGTGCATGTAACCACAGTTTGTGAGGACCAGTCATGCTTTTGAAAACGGCCAGTACTATTTTGACATAAGCAGTAATACACAATACTTCTATATAGTACTGTTGGTATGTATACGTGTATGTGTACATAAGTGTGCTGCAGTGTGACCATTTCTAGGCACTAACTGTACCTTCTCTACTGGTTAATACTTTCTTGCTGAAACTCCAGAGATGAGCCACATTAAACCAACATTGCTAAATACCTTGATTTCATCATTATGGGAAGGTTAACACTGGATGTGTGCCTATTGAATTAGTTATGTCAGACTTGGTGTATATTGTGAGTGTTGAAGAGAGAGATGGGTATATAGGAGGGATGAGAATTGTGTTGAGGAAGGGTCGTCGAGTGGCAGAGTGGTCTTTTCCAGCTGCTGTGCAACAGTGTGTTTCACATGTGCGTGGATTCGAATCCTGCTTGGTTTATGTGGGTTTTTCTCTGGGTACTCCGGCTTTTCCCCCCACTGGCGAGGCTTGCCATCAAAATTGGTTGCCCAGACGACAAAGTGGGTTGTGCACCAGACTGAAGCACCCTTGGATGGACCAGTTAACTAACCGACTTTGCTTTTGCTTGTATTGAGGAGAGAGCAACTGTGGACTTAGCTCAGCTCTTTTTCCAATAGGGTGGATAGATTGCTTCAGGCAAGTTCTGTTTAAGAGTAGATGGGTCGGTCTTAACACTTTTCTTGTTGTTAAAGCTCTGTTGTTTCTATACTGGGAATGCTAGTACTTGAATGAAATTTTGTCATACAGTTTAATAAAGTGCTAAGTCTATCTTGTCTATGCAAGTTTGTGGAAAGAAATAAAACATGTTGCCTGTGCTTACAATTCAGATAATCAATCAAAGTCAGAGCACCAATGCAAGGCATTCCAGCTGCTTAAGCAAATTATGGTTCATGCATCATTCTAATTATTAATTATAATAACTATAATTCAGGCCTTGAGGGGCAGTTGTTTTATGATGCTAAGCAACCACAAATGAGGGAGAAGCCTATGTGGCTTATGAATTACAACTTCACGCCAGGTGGCTAATCAACTGAACAATTTAGATCAAATTTGGTCGCTTTTGAATATGAAAGGCCAATTCAGATAGGAAAACTGTAGACTGCTCTTGGATGAAAAACTAGCCTTACTTTGACCTGGCGAGGGATCGGACCCTGAACCTCCTGGTTGCCAAGCTTCATCGCTTCAAATGCCACTACCTTTATCCACTCAATCACAGCACCGGTATGAGCACAGCATTGGCCACAGCATTCTCTTCTGGGTGTGTCTGACAGAACAGTACGTGAATTCCAGGTTGAATGTAATCTGCTGCTATTCTACCAAATGAATGGGCATATGGCAGTAGCTTGGGTGGAATGAGTGAGAACTTCCATTCCTATCCAATAGTTAGGATATCCTTCATACCCCTCCCTCAGGGAATGCTCTCTCCCATGAATTTGCTCAGTGAACATTTACCTAACACTTTTGTTTTGTATTGTTTTTTGTTTTTTTTTGATGTGTGATCTTAATTTTTACAATAATAAGCATCATTCTTGTAGTATGATAATGAAGTGGAAAAAAAGAGTACTTTGCAAGCATCATTTGCCTGTGATAACATTGATTGCAAATGGGTTAAAGTGAATAGACACAGTGGGCTCAGTTCTAACAGTTAAGTTGCAGTGACACAGCTTTCTCTTGTTTCTTTGTTTACAGAGTAAGTGTGAATTAAGTTTATGAGGTATGGGCAAGTTGTTTTATTGGATAGGTGAGTGTGTGGCACGACATTTGTCACACACTCTTAAAATTGCCTTGAAGACAGGTATAGAGAGATCATGTGCCTTCTTGGTACCATTCACATTGAAAGTGACTGCAGGTATTGGTATCTGTTACTTGAGGGAGATACTGTGGAAAAGTCTTAAATATTAATGGTTTGTACAAAATATACTTTGTTGAGCCAGATAAACTACTGCTTCTTGTTTCATTGGTCTTGCTGTTACATCACTCTCAAAGTCATGTGGATTATGGGAACCTGTATGAATAATTCATGCAGCTGGTCTCTACTGCAAAATTTGCATGGCATTTTAAAACTTTTTCAATGGGTGGTCAATTCTCCTTGTCATTGATGCTCCCGAGTTGCTGTAGATAGCTACTTGCATATCTGTTTGAAGACTTGGTGAGTCTTCCAAGCTTTGCTATTTAGACAGTTGATTCCTCGGCTAGACGTGACTTTAGCAAAGTTCCTTGTGCTGAAGTCTATAAACTCTGGATTATACTGTGGGTGAGGTTTACATGTGTAAACAGGATATAAGAAGGGGTGATGTAGATTACACAATATCCACAACCAAGAACCACAAAGAAATAGTATGCCCTTGTCAGAACTGTCTGCAAGTTTTTATTGGCCTTGGCTAGCCAATCATAACCAAGTCTGTGGTGGGCACAGTTTTGTAATGTTTGAACAATGTGCATAGAATTTCAAGTAAACAGTTCATCTTAGTTTCCACTTTCATATGACAGTCTTTAATAGTGAAGCTTCAATGAAACAAAACAACTGAAGAACTCTGGCAAAATTTTCCAAAGAAAGCTCTTTTATAGTAAAGGTTGACAAAGCACAACATAAAATAAACAAGAAAAAAATTGAGATACTGAGAAAATTTTTATTTTGTGACTTCAGGAAGGGCAAAAACAATCACTTTAAAGCACTAAAAATGTAACCTGTACATTTATGTATTTACAGTGTATTGCATATACTGAAGCATCTTTAACATAAATGTATTGAATAGAGAAGCACACCTTATCATGGAATGCAACAGGTATGTCATGAATCTTCCAAGTGGTATGGGGAGACAAAGTTGTTTTTATTTCCATCCTTTCGTCAAGTAATGAAGTTAACCTTTTCAGTCTGAATCTCTCCCTGCATTCAAAACTTGTTTGCCCTTTGCTAGCAAATCACTCACATTTCTTCTTCAAAAATGGAGGAGAATGTCATCCAAGACTTAACTGCATACTTCACAATTTGCAAATCCCTTCTAGTACTTATGCCAACTTGTGGCTTAGAATAAATTATGACACCCAGAGAATTGTACCACAGTCAACCCAACAATACTTAACAATTTTGTTCTAAGATATAAACTTGGGATTCAATAAAATGAAACCTAAAGCATTGAAGAAAAATATATTTATGGATCTCCATTCTGAAGGATTTGCTATTCCATGCTCTAGAATGAGCATTCAGTCTACTTAACAAGTTGTGTGGAGAAAACCAGTGGATACTTCATAAACTGTGTGGAGTGTTTGCATCTAGAGCAACAAAACCATGAAAATGAAACAAAGTGATAAAAATATGGAAATGAAATTGCAATACTACAACACCTTTAACATGGATTTCTTCAATGAAATGTGTCCCTATTTGAGTTTCAGGAATTCCATTAGGTAGAAATAATTCTTGAGGTTGAGAGAGCTTGTATTCCACTTAACCCATGGAAAATATTACAAAAGTGTTGTACAATCATCACTGGATGAAGAAAAAATAGCTGAAAATCTTCATTACACCATGATCAAGAACTAACTCTTGGGTTCAAATTGGTCTTTGTTTTTCAACAGGTATGCTGCCAAGTACTCTATAGGATTGGGTGGTCTGAAAGATAAAAAGTACCAACAGAATTGACATGCATTGAGATACATGAAAAGGAGCTGTTGTGTCACCCAACCCCAAACAATATGTATTACATCCTCAAAACTCTTTTTACATTTGGTGACTTCTACAGAATCAAAGAATTTCAATGATACCATTACTGTGATTGGTCAATTATGACTTGTGTGGATAACTCAGTGGTGCACAGTACCCAATGCAAGGCAGACAAATCACACACAACATGTTGATATGGCATTGAGCAACTTAAACTTTTACAGGTCACTGCAGGATTGTCCTGGTGGGGAGGGGGAGGGGGGGCTTTGTTGCCATTTTAAATCTAGTTAATGACTTTCCAAAATCTCACAGACTTGCAGGCTACATATACATAAAAAATTCACAAGAAGCCTCACTGCAAAAGCACTGAAGCTTCTCTTTGGCACCAGGATTTGCCCATCTGGGCCAGTGACCTAAAACCCTGACAGCCCGTATTAGAAAATAACCTTTGCTATCCAACCATGATATCTGTCCATGACACCGAGAAATAATTTTATTTTCTCCACAGACTGAAAGAAAAACATTGCTTGAAAATGACACATAGCTGCTAAACAAGGGAATTAATAAAGCTTTTGTTTCTACATCAAGGGCGTAGGAGGCAGGAGGGGGTGGGGGTTCCAGCCCCCAGCAAACTATTTGGGGGTGTAAGGAGGCTTCGGTCCCCCTACTTTTCAAGGACAAAAACCCCTTATTATCTATTCTGTAACAAAGTAAAAAATTTGCAGTAATTTACCTTAGAATTTGTCCAAAATGATGCACCAAATTGCACCTAAGGACCCTCAACTATCCAAAAATTTTCCAAGGAGGGGAGACTCCCTCCCCCTGGACGGAGATCCAAAACAAGGTTCAGCCCCCCTGTCTCAAACAGCTTGCTATGCCTATGTTCTACATAATTATTTGTGAAGGTTTCAGGGTTTGACCACTGTTGACCTTTGACCTCCCATCAAAAACAACTGGATTTTTTCTCTACATAATGCATAAACATGCAAAGCATGAAGAGTATCCATACTTCCAAAGGTGGAGATATCCTGTTAACAAGGTTTTTAGGGTTTTACCACAGATGACCTTTGACCTCACCAAAAGTGACTTCCTCTCCACCTAATGCTTCTACATGCTGGTATAAAGAGTATCCAAGCTTCTACCTGGAGATATTGTGATAACAAGAACTTCAGAGTATGACCTCTGGTGATCCTCTGATGACCTTTCACCTCACTGATGCCAGCAACGCAGCAGCCTTCAAACACCAGAATGCAAGGCATTCACACTCGCAAATATAAAACTGAAGAGTATTGAAGGAACTCGATAGACCTGCCCAAAGAGGGATTGCACCTGTGACATCCACATGCTCACGAACTGGAGTCCACTATGTCAAAGAAATTGCTCAACTACAACATCGTTCTATTAATATATAAACTCTGTCAAGCATCATGTGTACTTTCAGGTGAATTAGTAATGCTAATAAATGTAACTGAGTGTTACTTCCATGCTTAAACTGGAGATTGTTTAACAGTTCTGCAATCACTCTTTGGTGGTCCAGAACACAGGCGATCGAAGCATGATCTATACACACTGGTATAAGCAGCCAATTGAGCTCTCGCACTGTATGTCGTTCGGAGCTTCATAATGCATCATGGGTACCAGCGGTTTTCAAAATTCCCAAGATCATCTGCCTAAAAATCCCAAGATTTCCCAAGGTTGACTTCACCCAAACTGTGTGGTTTAGACTATGTAAAAGCATTATGCAACAATCAAAGAAGAAATTTCATTCAGGCTTAAAGAGTGCCATTTGGCATTTACCTCCATCTGCATGACAAGTACCTGATAACTCATGATGTAATCAAAGAGGTTCTACAAGGGCAAAATCTTTGAAATTGGATTATATTCCCAAGATATTGTGTCTAAATTCTACCATTAAGTCTCCATATTCCCAACTTATAAGGTCTAATCCCCAAGTTTTTCAAGTCAATCTGTAAATTCCCAATACCTTGGGAAAATTCCCAAGGGCTTCTATCACTATGAATATACAATTACTAAATTAGCTGTTACAGCTCACATTTCCTACAGGTAGAAGATCCTAGGTTTATGTGAAATACCAAATTTTGTGATAACTGTGATTTCGTTTTAAAGGCATTTTCCAGAGACAAAATTCGGTAAGTTTAAAAAATACAGAAAATTTTTCTCTTTTAGGAAGTGAAAACCGCATCTCAATAGCTTGCATTGTTTGGAAGATACAAATTTACAAAGAAATGCAATTTTTTCTCAAGATGAAGTGCATTATGGGAAATCTGTGATGTCATCGTGGCACATTAATTTGACATAGAATTGAATTTCTTTATGATATTAATGTCGAAGTAAGGAATATTTAGCAACTTTGTTATGCCCTACATATGGTGTAGATTTGTGCTAAATCTGCATGGAAACATATTCAAACATTCCAACAGTATCAAATTTCAAGGACAAACTGGATATTCAATTACAAAGAAAAACAAAGGGAATCTGAGGCAATGTGCCTAGTTAATGTTCTGCATTAACTATATGTGAGAGAATCCTTCCGAAGAATGTTTCAAAGATTTACACAGTGAGCCAATTCGGCTTCTCTAGTGACTCAGCTGTATGTGAGAGAAATCACACAGTAAATTCCGCATAAACACCGTCAATGTGGTCGCTTGAAATTAGACTTGCTTTAGTGGATTCAAGTTACATACGCCCTTGAAAGAAATATTGTTATGGAAAGTGGGGAGGTATAATGTCATACAGCACATACCTCACAATGAAAGGGGTTATTTGTAAATTATTTATATGTAGAGCATGTATGCAGGGACTTCCACTTTGACACCTTGCTTATTGCAACATGCAGCCTACCTTGTCTTGGAAATATGGACTACTTGAGCACTATTGTGTTTGCATGCATTGTGTTCTGTGGCAGAGATGCCTACCATAACTAGTAAAACTTTTAGGAGCATTTGGTGCCTTGGTGAAATCATTTTGTTGCATTTGTGAAATTTTGGGCACATTGTACAGCACTGGTTTCAAGTTGAAAAAATGACAGATGTATACATAT
>WURT03094453.1:0-12609 GCA_009936505.3 Holothuria glaberrima
TAATAATAATAATAATAATAATAATAATAATAATAATAATAATAATAATAATAATAATAATAATAATAATAATAAAGCTCTTAAATATATTAATTGCAGAACTCCTCAGTATAGGTCTTCTTTTTTCCCGTCGACCATTACTTAATTGGAATAAGCTATCCGATGAGGAAGCTAACTCACAAACCCTGAACATTTCAGGTGTCGTCTGAAATCTTGCTTAAGCTCCCTCTCTCTCTCTTTCTGTTGTGTTCATGCCCTGTAGGTCTCTGCGACGTACTGATGATGATGGTGGTGGTGGTGGTGATGGTGATGGTGATGGTGAAGAACATGCATACAAGTTATCAAACAGTCTTAAAGGTCTATAGACATGTACATGTGATACCTGCCTACTTAATGTAAAAGCATTAAAAATGTTGACAATAGTCGCATTTCCCACTAATATCCATTACATATTGACCAACGTATATTTTTACATGTACATTTTAATTATTTACATGGTCATGATATTTTTAACATAATGAACATATATTTTTAGTACATGATAGTGTAAATTTACATCATGAACGTATAAAGTTAGTACACCATCGTGTACTTTTGGTGCATGAAACGTGTGATTTTAGTACATGAACGTGTATTTGTAGATGATCATCATATGTCGTGAGCCTTTTGGCGTGCCATACTCATAAAGTTAGTGTTCCCAACGTTCTGTGACAACGCCTCTTTTTTTTGGAATAAAGAAGCGTTTTCGTTCTTTGAAGAGGTCTACATTGAACACCAAACCAGACACTAGCTAGCACGTAATTAACAGATAATTCATAACGGGCTAACAAAAGAAATACAGACACGGTGCAACACTCCACATTATATGTTTGCTTAGCTAAAGAGCAATCTCAGAAATGGTCAAACTTTGAAGAGTCTTGCAAATGGTTCAAGATATTGAAATAATTATACCGGATTTTTTATTACTAGATTTTCATCGAACTTTGTTGAGTAGAACAACTGGTTTGGTTACATGTCCACTGACCATTAAACAGATGATTTCATTTTAATTAAAAGACATACCGACGAAAAAAAATGCTTCATGAGCTCAGATGATATCAGAGACTCAAAAAACGTATTTAGCAATTTAACACATATTTTGTCCCCAATCTGAAAACACGTTTACATTCTAAACATGTGTAGCGATTAAACACTAGTTGTTTAGCAATTACACGTGTTTTGAAACAGAATGTTTAGAAATTACACAAGCGTGTTTATCGTCTTAACATGTTTACAAAGAGGGGGTAAAAATTGTTTAGAAAAATATTTTATTCCTAAATACCGTTATCTGATTATAATGACATGTACGTCCAGGAAAAATAGTTTATCTGTTCTATTTGATATTTAATACATAGCTTATTAACTAATATTTTATTATGAAAGCAAAATGGGTATTGAAATGTTTTTTTCATATTCCTGTACTGAAACTATAGATTGCTTTTAAGACCAAAAATTTCCTTTCAAATGAACTTAAAACCATCTTTAACGCATACAAATTAATGATTAGGAGAGATTTCGTAAAATCAAATAGATTACGCAAAATTTAAAACAGTCTGATTTGATAATCCTTGATTGTCCTTTAAACTTTGCAAAGACAGAATATTATAACTCTCTATGGCGAATTTTCCTTTAGGCCTAAGTAGTTCCCTCCTTTTCGCAAATGTATTTGTGTAATTGTGAGAGACAGTTATAGTCGTTCCATTTGCCATCATTAGCTATTCCAACGCAACCTTCAAAGTCTGCAGTTTGTCCGCCTGCCCAGTGGGTGAAGTCTGCTGTTGTGTGGTCTTGCCATTTCCAAGTAGAAATGTCTGAAGTGAATAAAAGGTCAAACTATACACAATGATGTAAGATGTGGAAATACTTGGAAAGTGAAATCGTTTGAACTTTACTTTTAAAGAGAATATTGCAAACATGTTTTTGTCCATGGACTGCAGTACTAAATTATGGTTCATTCTAGGGAAACTTTGGTACTGCACAGATCTGAAACAATATCCAGTATTTGTCAATCAGTTAATAGTTGAGAGGTCACAGTGAGAGCGGTATACCCCAGCCCATTCAGATAAACTAGCATAAGTGGGCATAGATCCAAACTGGTGCTGGCACTCCCAAATTCAACGCTTTGTTCATAAATCAAAAAGTTCCATTTTTGAGAAGACCTCAGAAAATCAGCATGTTTTGTGGAATAAGGCAAAACGTAGCAATATTTCATCGTAACCTATGAACGCATTCAACAAAGAAATCTTGCTAAGAGAGGGGAGTTTTTATTGCTAAAATAACACTTTTTTCAGTGTTCTCCACTAGCCGTTTTGTCCGGGCGCCGCGCCCGGACAAAATCTGAAGAGCGTGCGCCAGCGACCCGGTCTTTAAGTTGCCTTCCGCACAAAAACCTTGGCCTTCCGAACAAAAAAATAATGCTGTCACTTCTTTTGGAAACGTTTGCAAAGAGAATTAAACACTTTCTGTCTCCCCAGGAGTTAAGTATTTCACTGAAAAGATATAGTCATGAATCATGATTTTGATCGCTGGTTCCGTCATATAGGCTACTGTGGTTTATATAGCTTTGATACTGCTAGCACGTGTTGGCAATTGCGATCGATCACTCGGCGGGATCAGTGACATCTGCCAGATCCGAGACAAGCGCCCGGGCAAAATTTGGACCTGTGGAGAACACTGCTTCTTAGTTAAAAGGCAAATCTCGGCATCCCAGACAGGTCCAGTTCATCCAACTATGCAACTTGTAGCTCCTCCCATAACTGTGTAAAACTCCTCTTTGTGCAGACACAAACCTATTTTATTACTTCAAGGTTATGTCCTGGTGAGTATGTAAGGCTGTAATGTATAATCCAAGCACTCTCTCAGCATTGTGAGGATTGTAAGCTACTGTGCATCTTTGATTTTTCAAACTTTGCTTTCAATCAAAGAGCAGTAACCAACTGAGAATTTTGATACCTCTACACTAAAAATATACTTTGGGGTAACGAGTGTATGTTTTTAAAATGAGTGACAGACCCCTATCAATATTCTCCCAACCAGCGATAACAGAACGATTTCAAACGTTTGACAGGTATTTCACCGGTATAATAAAATTGCTTAAATTCACTCAGACAATTAAAACTAAAATGTTGCCATAGTGAAGACGATGGTCGGATACGATGTGTGGTTCAGGTACTACCCATAGAAACGTAGAACAAAGAAATATTTGAGCAAAGTGCAACCAATGATAGAGTTAATATACTCATAAACCTTAACAGCCTCCGCAGATAGTGGCGTAGCCAGACTTTTCAATCTGGGGGAGGGGAGCAGAGGGGGCGAAGGGTATGACTGGTGGGGCAGACTTAGCTGATACTATAGGACTATCTAAACGGAGCGCCACCATCGGTTAACGCGGAGCGAACAAGAAAATTTTTGGCTTTACAAACCCTTCAGATGACCGGAAACGGCACTTCCCGAGTGTTTTAAGCTGCATGTACCCAGCCTTGAAATATGGATCTCATGTCTGCAATTTTTTATTTAATGCAAAAAAAAAAAAATCAATCTATGAAAGATGTTAAGATATGTTTCTTTGCGGAGCGCCACCATCAGTTAGTGCGGAGCGTACCACAAATTTTCGGTTTTACAAACTCCCAGATGGCCGGAAACGGCACTTCCCGATTGTTCTAAGCAAGAATATGTTCAGCCCCCACTTCGAAATTATCACCGCTTCTTGGAGCTTGGATTTTGAGCCCAAAAGTAGACCGAAAACAGTCAATGACTTTCACACACAAAGTCAATGCGTCGGTATGTCAGGTTGGATATAAATGGAAGTTGATAAATTCGACTCGAGGGAGACAGAGCTCTGACCCTCAGTTTGGTGTTGCCATTCTTGGGCTAAATATACTGAAGTTGGACGTACTCCGCAGATAAGAGTCCTGTGTGAACTTGCTCATAATCGGATTCTAGTCGTACAGTATATTTCTAGGACTGACAAAATCGCAACAGACATCATCATGTAGCCTGTATACATTCATATTTGGCGTGTATTAAAATATTTTTCTCGGTCTGCAATTTAATTTGGGGGGTGGGTAGGTGGGGGGACGAGAGTCTCAACTGGGGGCTCCCACCCCTGACCCCCCCCGCTGGCTACGCCACTGTCCGCAGACGTCACTGCTTTTTCCGTAATGATTCAGGCCCGTACTCAGGGGGTTCGATGGGTTCGTCTTACCCCCCTTGAAATATGAATCACCTCCGTGAATTGTAGGGGTTCGATAAATGTTTACGCCACACGTCACGCAAAAACACTTCAAGGGAGAATTCTACAGCCCCTAACTTTGTAGCACTGGTGTGCTCGGATACAATATCGTGATTATCGCATCCATGGGGTAGGGTACTCCCATTTGATGTAGCTCAAAACTGTTTATGGAAAAAAAAATCGCCAAAATTTCTTAAGCAATTTTAAAATAATTTTTCATGAATGATGCTTGCATGAACCATGTTAATGTACTGAAACCTGTCCGTAGTTTTCAATCATCCAGCCATTGTGTTGTCATTCAACGTATGAACCGTATTATATGTGTGCCTGGAAAAATGATGCAGACTGTGTGTTTTCATATCCCGTGCTGCACAATTCCGTAGTTTTCGCGAACTGGATGATCAGTGTTCAGCGCAATTAGGCAATCTTGCAGTCTTTAGTGAACGATTTAGGCCTATGTGACTACATGATGTTGAGATTTGATTTAATGTCTTGTATTATTTTTGATCAGTTGGCAAGCTGTGGAACAGGTGGTGCTTTCATGTTGGAATATTTAGCGAAGGCCAATTAAACGAAAACACCAGTTAATCAATCTCACCCACATACCACTTTGCTGCCGCAACAATTCTATTTTATTTTCTGGAAAACTACACACTATTCATATTTATATGATAATTTGAAATGATAAATTACACAAGTTCTGAACTTCTAAAAGATTGGCTTAAAATGAGCACGATCGTTTCCTGTTACCAAAATGTGACATGAAATCCATGCGGCATTCATGCCACTATACAAAATACAGGAAATGTTGCTATTTTAGAAGCCGGTTATTTATAATTAAAAAGTACAAAAAAATATAAAAACACCCGCATGCTCCAATTTTCAGAAACTTAAGACAACCAATGTTTTTTCAATTGGTAAATTATTATTTCGATATGATGTTTGGATTTCGGCATGTGTTAACTGTCAACGGTTTTCTTGAGCTGGCGGGCCAGTTTCGATGATGACAAGTTAATAGGGAGATGATCGATTCAGTTGCTGAGATAGTGGTCCTTAAAGCATGAGGTCGAGAGTTCGAATCCATGAGCACCCGATTCTCATGGCATTTAGAGTTCTAACGGTTAATGGTGATATACCGTTATCAGTAAAAACTGACTTGTGCTATAATTGTGCTATAATTTCTTCGCATGGAATATACCATGAACAGTTAATACTGCATCTGGGTGTAAATTAGAGGTACGCATACGGATAGGGATAGGGTTATATACGTGGTAAGGATACGGATAGGGATGGGGGTACCCATAAAGGTAAAGTCTATACTTATAATATTTAAAATCGTTCGCCAGCAGCTCGGCTCGCAGCGCAATCGGTTAGGGCATGGACTCTCAATACTGACAGGTACAGTGCATCGCGTTCGTATTCTTGCAGTGTACCGCGTTCGAATTCAAGTCTTGTTACGCTTCTTTATCTTGCTTCTTGTTCATCTTGTCACTGAAATTTTAGTTTCGAGTTGTAAGTTTTAAGTAAGGTCCATGCGAAGAAATTATAGCACACGTCAGCTTTTACTGATAACGGTACCGGTATGTCACCATTAACAGTTAGAACTGTAAATGCTATGTGAATCGCCTGAACCCAGTCAGTTTCGGGCATAAAATTACAGTCTAGTTTATATCGGTTGCAGATTGCTATAGGCTACATGCAGATGTTTACCCTAAACTATAATAATGGCTTTTATCCTGTGGTCCACCTATAATACCAGTGTCTCACGCTGGGCTAAATTTCACTAGATTGTAAGCAGGCCCGTCGCAACCCCAAAGTTTGGCAGAGCGACGATAGTCGGAAAATCTGAAATAACAGTTGGAATTTCTGGTATCTCAGTCTAGCACATTTTCCGACTAAGCCTATGTCAACTCTTTATGTATTTTACAACTAGATTAAGTGAGAATAATACCAAAACTTTATTTTCCTCACGTAAAATTACATCAAAATTGTCCTTTGCCGTCTTATTTAGTAAAACATTTCTCCGCGCTTCGCGCGCACTCGTTGGTTTCCACTCCATCTCATTACCATTAGTAAAGGGATTTTCCAGAGACAAAATTCAGTAAGGTCAAAAAATGCAGAAATGTTTTTTTCTCTTTTAGGAGGTGAAAACTGCATTTCAATAGCTTGCAGCGTTTTGGAAGATACAAATGTTCAAAGAAATGCAATTTTTTCTCAGGATGAAGTGCATTATGGGAAATCTGTGATGTGATCGTGGCATATTAATTTGTCACGGAACTGAATTTCTTTATGATATTAATGCCGCTGTAGGGAATATTAAGCAACTTTGTTTATTATGTCCCACATATGGTGTAGATTTGTGCTAAATCTACATGGAATCATATTCAAACATTCCAACAGTATCAAATTTCAATGACAAACAAGACATTCAATTATGAAGAAAAACAAAAGGAATCTGAGGCAATGTGCCCACTTTACATAACAATCTGTGACCTTGATGAAAACTGGAGGTATTTTTGACCAAAAAGAAGCATCGGTATAGATGGTGAGTGTTAATACACTAACGACGAAAAAGCATTCTTAAACGCGCTTGTTAGTCCTTCACCCCTTTTGGTATACCTGTCAGGGAGTTCTAATATCACTTTCCTACATCTATTTTCTACCTTTCGCCCATTCCCCATTGCTGGAAGCTGTTCGTCTAGATTTTCGTTCGAAATTAGTAAAAATACGATAGATGTAAAGTGCTTAGCTTCATACCATATACTATTATCTGGATGTCAGGTAATAAGTATTATGTCATTTCCCCCATTTAATATAGGCCTAATTTATCCAGAGCTTCCAGGAGGCCCTATACAGATATCTACCAGCCTTAGATGCTCTTTTATAATGTACATTGAAGGAAAGGAAAATTTTCGCAATAGTCCAGAAATGTTTCTGTTGACTCAGCGAACGTATTTTTGCCTGAAAAAATCTCCACAAATAGAACAACAGTAAAGTAGCCAAAAAGAGGGCTTCAGAAGGTTTGTTGACAACGTATTCTTCTGTTAGAGAACTTACCCTTTTCTTTCACCTAACCAAAAACTAGAATCCCTAAAATTATTGACATTTTCCTGCCATATATGATCAGCTAAAAAATATGTTCCAAAAATAGCACCATTTTGCATCTAAGCAACCTTAAATTAACAAAAACCTCTCAAAGGAGAGGGGACACCCTCCCCTTACACCCCTCCCCATGGACGGTACCTTTATGACGTGGCGAAGGATGGATCCCCACTGCTAATTGAATAAATTACGGACATTTTCCAGCCGTACAGCTATATATGATCAGCTCAAAATTGTCCAAAAGATAACACCATTTTGCATCTAAGCAACCTTAAATTAGCTAAAATTTCTCACCCCCTCCCGTGAGACCCCTCCCCCAGGATGGCACCTTTATGGAGTAATAAAGGAAGAATTCCCATTTTTATATAGAAACGCGGCCCGCGCCTAGAAAAATGATGCAATTTAGCGTTGTCACTCAGTTGGAAAAAAATACCCAACCAGTCGGAAAGTCAGACCTTCCCACCCCCTAAACATATGACCCTTGCTACGGCCCTGATTGCAAGCACTTTCTTAAACTTGATTACTAGTGCAATGAATATTCCACAAAATACAGGTAATTGGAAATCATCAGCAGCTGGTTGAAGAAGGTGGTCTTGCCTGTCGGAAGACCGACTTCATGATGATGATGATGGTGGTGGTGGTGGTGGTGATGGTGATGGTGGTGGTGATGGTGATGGTGATGGTGGTGGTGATGATGATGGTGGTGGTGGTGATGGTGATGGTGATGGTGATGGTGATGGTGGTGGTGGTGGTGGTGGTGATGGTGATGATCTGCATTTGGTCGACAGTATGGACTGTATTTAGTGTGTGACAGTGACCCTATACAGTTACTAAGTGCGAGATGGTGTGTAGGAATTTACAAATGTGTTTGCGTACAAACGATAAAGTTATAATAAAGGCGCCCAAGTTTAAGTTCGACTAATAGTTAATCGAAATATTGACCGGCATAATAGAATTTATATTAACCATAACACGAAGGACTTTTGCCGCTGGTCCTTCTTAAAAATAAACACCAGTTCCAACAGAAAATCCAATGTGAAACACCTGTATCTAATTAAATACGACTCACATTGTTTTTTTGTTGTCCTGTAATAAACGAACAAATAAACTGCCAATTGCCTTATTCGGCCTAAGAAAATGCCCCCTGGTCACGGATTTTTCCCCGTTACTGTCTCCTGATTCTTTCTGACTAATACTAACATTTTACACCCATTTCCTACCTCACAAAGCCGTTCTTTTGAGTTTCAAATATGAGAGGTAACTTCCGGTAACCAAATGAGGTAACTGTAATTTTCGAGGTCTGGAAAGAGAACACATGGCGCTGCTTTTGTTAGAAAACATAATGTAAATCTGCCATATTTGAATGAATAAACAGACAGTTTTTCGGCCACATGAACCACCATTTTCCACTAAGGTATAATCAAATACTGAAAAAATTTCCACCCCTCCCTTTGGCCACTCCCCAGGACACAGATCAGTAACGCGTGATCGAACCCTACTCGCAAGATCCTGCGTACGGGCCTGTGATTACATGCATTTTCGTCACTTAGTAGTCTATAATAATGCTTAGTGTCGTTCTTTTTGGGAATTTATCTCTCAGGTATTGTAATATGGAGATTAATATGTGTACTTTTGTCAGACCACCGTTTACCTTCATTTCCTTTAATGAGCCCGATGGATGCAAAATATTTCGATGTGCTTCCCATCAGACCCCTGACGAAACTGTTTTCCTTGGTATCATTGATGTACACGAGGTGTGACTTCATTGCTCGACAACATATGTCGGCTGCAGTCCATGACATGATGTTGTGTCCCAATAAATACTTGTTTCTCCTCCACAGAATGAAATCTATGAATTTAAAACACGAAATTAGGTTAAAATGAAAGCTATCATGCATAGACACTTTAGGCTATTAGCGTGAAGACCTCATCGTTCGTTGAGCTAGTAGCACCTATCAGATGACGTTCGTTCCCCTTACGTAGAAAACTGTTTGATTCCTTGCAGAAGGCAAAAGGAATATGTGCAACCACGCGCATGTGTGCCTTGTGCGTACGTAAGTGTGTAAGTGTGTGTGCGTGTTTGTGCTTGTGTTAGCTTGTAATCACAACATCTCAAGATAGGCATGGCGGATAATTCTCATACGTGGTGTACTGATTTGTCATATTAAGAGGAAGATCTTTTGTTTTGGAGGAGATCAGAGGTCACATGAGGTTGCTAAAGTTCCAAACAACCTAAAACTTTGTGAACACGGTATTTCAGGTAGGAAGGATGGATACTTTTTGTACTTGACATGCCGGGATGCGTTAAACATTCACCCATAAACTATTATCACGTTTAAGGTCTCAATATTCAGCGCTTGTTTTTTTGTTAAATGGTCACCAGCTTTGATAAACAGTGATGTTTTCTGTATTCTAGTGCATATCATATGAATGTAAACTTGTTCGTTTGAATATAGCCTAATTTTGTTGATGAGTTATTTACACATGAGAAATAAATTGAATTGAATAGTCAGAAAACGACTCACATTGCCTTAGTAGAGGTCAAAGGTTATCTGAGGTCACCAGAGGTGAAAATACAAGAACTTTGAACACTCCCTATAACTCAGTCACTGAGGAGTCCTAGGGGCACTTTCCAAAGCTTTTGATAATCAAGTACCAGCTTATTTTACGATAAAAAGGTCATATACTGTTTGTGCCTTTTTAATCCATTCTTCCGATAGAAAAGGAGAAACGACATGGTTTTAGTTCTTGGCACTTGGGGTCATTTCGCTGTAATAAGTAAAAACCAACGCGACGTATCATATCTAGTATAGATCTTGGCAGTGAGGATATATAATGTTCTATACCTTGATGCCGAACTCATTGACCACCCGATTAATTTTAAAGAGTAATCGGATACTAAAATCCTATTTTGATATATCCTGTTGTAAAATAGTTTTCTACTTTTTTTTCCAGGAAAGTGGGAGGGGGTGGGGACACTGTCGGTGATGTACTATTCTCGATTGCTACTCTGGTAATGCAAAAATTTTCTTGTAGGGTGATGAGAATGATTTTTAAGGATAACGGACAAAAGTTTCAAAAGGCTGCTAATTCTTAACTAAAGATTCGAAACATGTGCCCAGGCTCATTACGCCACTTGACTTTATCCTGTTTAGATTCACGTGACATCTCCAGCTTCACATTAAGGCAGTGATTCGCTAATGGTGGGTCGCGACCGAAAAGTGGGTCGCGAGGTGAAAACTGATGGGTCCCGAGCCTATGTGGGGGTCGTGGGGGTCGCGGAGCTTTGTGGTGGGTTTAGTGTCTTCAACAAAGTATATCGAACATTTCAACCAGTCGTTCTGAAATTATATTCGTTTGATGACCAGTGATTTAGAATATCTGTGTGAGAACTACATATCTGATTACAATTTTTCGAAATGGAAGCAATCACCAAAATGTAAATAGTTATTTTGATCTTAATATAGGGCCTACCTGAATATAGGGTATGAAACCTTTCTTATAACTATACTATGGTTTCATAAATTCTGACAGGATTTCGTGCATAAATGTATAACCAATTGTATCCAATGGGAACTTTGAATCAGAATTTTATGAAACTTTGAAACAGGGACCAAAGCGGTTTAAATATTTTCATTCATATTATTGATCATAGGAATAGCCTTTATTGGAGCCATTCTTGAAACGTACTGGAATATTCCCTCTAGTGATAATCATATCAAATTCAACCAAAATTAGTATAGGCATATTTTGATCGTTTTGTATGTAAATAGTTTCAGGAATAGGTCTAAGCCTGTGCCATTTGAATCTTTCAAAGCAAACTTTTCATCTAGCCCTATTTATAGGTTACTCTGGACAGGGCGTATTCACGTAGGCTAAGTGTTATTTGGTCATATTTGCATGAGAATTACTGTTCGCTTGTGTGGGACAGGGGACTTGTCCATTGTGCCTTTGATGGACCATTCAGACACAAGCTGATGCCCCTAATCAAAACCAATTATCGAAATCGACTCACCTATAGACATCTCGACGATGCGATGATTTGTGCCTTGACCACTTATGAACTACGATACACCATGCTGGTTACTAATTTCATCATGTTGATGTGTACGATAGATCATGTGGTGAGTGCATAAAAAGATGTTTTCTTGAGATTGTTGCATTCTGTCATTACTTAAACTTTATCTCAGACGGCGGTTGGGTCACCGAAGAAAGCAAAATCATTAAATTTGGGTCGTTTGAAAAATCCAATGGGAATCACTGTATTAAGGCATCAAATGTCCTCGGAGGCTAATGACTGTCGGTCGCAGGCCATCTCATCTCACAAAATAAATCCTGACATTTTGATTTAAAGCGCAAATCTCCTCACCCCGACAGTTCTAGTTCTCCCAACTAAGTATCTCCTATCCCTTCCCACAACTGTTGTGGGGTCTTTTTGTGCAGACAAAAACCTAGTTTATTGCTTAAATACTCTGGTGAGCATGCAAGGGGCCTTATGTGTAATAAGAACTCTCTCTGTTCATGTTATGTAATGTGAGCTATTCTGCATCTTTTGAAGTTGATGTCAATCAAAGAGCAGTCCAATTCAGAATTTTGCTTTTCAACAACAAAAATGTATTCGGGGTGATGAGTGTCAGTCGTTTACAGTTCCTTTTGTCTCTTGTGAAAATTTCCTTAGAAAATCTGTTCCTAGTGTGTCATCTTATGTAATACTCAAGAGTAAAACTTCAAAATAGGTTGTGAGTTTTTCCCCTGTTGTGTAATATTTTGGTATATACCTACATCGCCCTCGATTGCGATCGTTTGGAAATATATTTCAATTAAAATAAGTCATTGCCAGTCATTAAGATGCATCTATAGCAGATCAATCATGTAGAGGTTTGAAGACTGAACGGCTGGTCCGGTTCGACCTTGCACCCATCAGGCGCGTGGTCAGAATTGCGTCATGGGGTTGTTGGAGTGTGACATGGTATCAGGGGCGGCACCAAAGGGGGGGGAATCCCCCCAGTCAGAACCTTTTCCCCGGTTTCCCCCCACTCAGTTCCTGAAGTATAGTAGCCTGACAGGAGTTTTCAAGGCAAAGTGATTCAAAACTAGAACTGCAATTGCTTGCAAATACGCAGAATTGCATAGGCGTAGGAAAATGGGGGCGAGGGGGCGACCGCCCCCACTCTCGATGGCGGGGCGGAAACCTTTTTTCGCCCCCACTTTGGATGGCATGCTAGAATATATATATA
>WURT03094464.1:0-12609 GCA_009936505.3 Holothuria glaberrima
GTTAGACACAAACTTTTCCAGTTGACTGAGCTTGGGGCGATCAGCATGGGGGGTTCAAGTGGGAACACGGCCTAAGTGGCTCATGTACGGAGGTGGGGCATGCACACACGGCAAGAGTAAAAAAAAATGACAAATTTGTCTTGAAGAATGCGATTTCCTGAAACCTATGAGGTTTGGGATCTTTGCACTCATGATCTCTCTTCGGTGTAAAGGAAATCTGCCATCGTGCCCCCCCCCCCTTGACAATTTCTGAATCCGCTCCTGGTGTTGCAGACTAGCCACAGTCTTTCATCGCCATCCTTTATGAACTTTCTTGCACCATGGCAAATTTTTGCCAACGGGGAAAGTGCAGGGTCGGATTTGAGCATTGGCCAGCGTGGCACGTGCCCAGGGGCCCACAAACTAGGTTTTCATATTTTCAGGGTCATTGGAAGACGCCGTCCAGCTGAAATTTAAATATCCTCACCTGGCTATAAGCCCCCAAATGTTGTGCATTGTTGGGAGGGTGTAAAGAGGGTCGAATTTTGAAGGGGTGGGAGTTAACTTTTAGTTTCATCGAGGAAGTTGAGGAAACTAAATCGCTAAAACTTTCGAGCACTAAATATAGTGGTAGAAAATTAACCGAATGAAACCGAAAGAAAAACAGACTTACATTATTGTAGAGTTCGAAATATCGATATTTTCACAGGAAATAATGATTTGGCCGAATTCTCGTTTTTACTACAGCCCGAGGTATCACTAATTTGGTAGTTGGAATTTAATGCGCCCTGCCCGCGATAGACACACTGTCAAGTCACCCCTCCGTCGGGGAAAAGAATGAACATGGTATGGCGGAATAGCCTGGGAGTAAAGAATATTGTGTTCACAAAACACATGCAATTCCAACCATGCATGAGGTTCAATTGCTCGTGAATGACTGTCGCAACTGGACATCGTTTAAAATGGCGAAAACCTTGGCTATATTCACAATGCCTAATTCATGAATGGATTTTTTCTGTTTTTGATAATATGACAATTTTTGCTGAATTGTTAAATTTATGGACAGTATCTCCTTGCTTTGCCTTTTATTTGTGATATTTGTTCAAAACACAATCAAAGGTACTTGCAAGGCAAATAACATGTGATTTGCATGAATTTCCTGATTGCTCAAAGCTATCTTGGGGCGACGGCCTCATTGCCTTTAATTGATACACCGCTGAACAATACATAATTAACATTCTTTGCAAACAAGATGCCCAAAGTAGTGACTAAACATTCCGGCATAAATATAAAGGGTGTAGCTGAAATCTACTTAATAGCCTCAATTTTATTTCGACTTCGCTAGGGAACTCGCTCAGCAGGATATGACATTGAGCCGTGCATTTGCTCGCATGAATGTTTCTTGTCCAGGAATGTCGATTGGGGTATGTGGCGTGCCCTGACTCATACATTTTTATTTTCACTCCCTAAGTCAAGGAAAGTCATATAATTTTGAAAAAAAAAAATGACAGAAGATAGAATAAGAATTTTGTAAAAACTTTTCAACTATTTTGAATGAATGTATAATGGCAAGTTTTAACCCAGAATTCTACACTCAACAGGATGTGTATGTAGTCTTAAAATATTCATAACTTTGTCATGAAAAGTCATGGACAAGTCATCAAATTTTATTTTCAGCTTTTTGAAATCGTTGGATTTAGTCCTTGATATTCCTTTAATGGACCCTTGAGAAATCACACTGTTATCACTTTGGGATAATTTGTAACCATATTATTGCTAACTGATTTTATAGCGTGGTCCTGAAAAAAGGTTATGAAAAAAAATCATCAATTCTTTTATTATGGAAAGGTTTCACCCTGGTAACTGTAGCAGCTATCCGAATAAAGCTTATTGTTTTGTGCATGCATGTAGAAAAACAGCGTGCTAAAAAGTGGTCTGATGAACCTTTTAACTAAATAATGCGAGGAATGCTATATTGTTGTCTGTAAGAAGACGGCAGCTTTAAATATGCCGAGGAAACAATTATGCAGGTACAAGATTAGGGTGTTGAGTACACAGTTTATAGAAAAAAGTGTAGCGTCGGGATTTTTTGTCTATAAAAGTTTATCACATACTGATATTCGTGTTTGAATCAAATGTGGAGTTGTACTAGCTGGAGAATAGAGAACAATATTTCTCATTGGGCAGGAGTGTATTATGCTTTTATACTGGTTTAGACTACTGCTTGTTGATTTACAACATAAAAATATATCTGCCCATGGCTAGCTGATCAGGGATTTTAAGGGGGGGGGGTATTGCTCAGTATTGGGGAGACACTGCTTAGGTTTGGAATTAATTCCAATCGATCAATCACGATATCATCTGTGTCTGAAGTCTGCATAATGTGGCAAATTTGAACGTCCTTCTCCCAAGGTGGTTAGCTGCAGATCCCGGCCGAGCATATATTTGTTTTACGTTTCAGCCACTGGGGGACATTTTGAGACAATGCCTCTTCCCTATCCCAAATTTCAGTTATGACCTTAATTTTTTTTTAATATGTGGTTTCAGTAGGGGATCCCGCCAATAAATCCATGTAAGTACCCCCACCCCTCCAGAATTAAAATTCCTCCGGCCCTCTAAATAAACACCAGCCCCTCAAAAATTGATGAGGTGACTTGTGCTCATACGTGCTACAACGGTATTTGAAAGTAAGTGCACATATTTATTCAATGTCACCGGAGATAGGCTACAAACTTGAGCCTCATAATTTAGAATTTCATTAAAAATTATATGTTTGAGGTTCAGCCCCGTAGTCAAGGGGGCCAAGGAGAAAGCCCCCTAGAAAGTTTCAAGTTGAGATCAAGTTGCCATCGACTTAATACATTTTTTTTTACATTTGGCCCCCTGAAAAAGTTTTCGCCCCTCACCGGAAGCCATTGCACCCCTTCAGTACCTTGTCTGGTTACGGGCCTATTGAGGTTGTTGTGTTATTTTAAGAAGATAGCTTTTTTAGTTGTTGAAATAGTTACATACTTTTTTCTTTCAAGAGTTTGATGTAATTCTTATAGTGAAAGATCGTAATGTTTTCAAAAAAACATTCTTTGTACATGCAAGGCACGGACTTCTCATATATATGGACAGAGCATATAGGCTAGGCTAAGACTAATGTACGGTCACCAGTGCTAACATCCTATCCGTAAGTTGTCGCCACCGTCCGCGGAAAAAAAGCGTACCATCTTGTGTGTAAAAGTTTGGACTTGCTCAAGTGGCACGGTATTGACAGATTGTCTAAGAAACTTGTAGTATTTTAGAAAGAATACAAGCTCAGGTCAAATTCAGCAAAAAGAATGAAGGATTATGACATTGCTCTTCCATTGATGTTTGTATTTTGTCCGAAATTTTGCAGATTCATCGTCAAATTGGGCAAATTGTAGTAGCCCTGCGGTTCGAACGGTGGCGACCGATTTGGTCACGTGATCCTGTGTCCATGTGTTAAAGTCCGTAATGCAAGGTCAGAAAATCCCCACTTATTCAGTATCAGAAGCTTGTTTAAGGATGAGGGCAGCAAACCTAAAGAACACTTGCTCTCCAAAAAAATGTGTCGTGTTCATAGAATGTTAACCAGATTCTCAGATACACCACCAAATACGCCTAAGAGATCATTCATGCCTGGAACTAAAATACCACGGTCAGGGGTGGCTCCAGGGAGCGGGCCTAAAGGGAGCCATGCCCATTTCCAGCTTTTTTTCAGGAACGTCAATGGGTGCGATAAAGTATCAGGCCCGTAGCCATACAAGGTACAGAAGGGGGCGAAATAGCTGTCAGGGGGATGCAAAAAAAGTCGGGGGGGGGCAAATGTATAAAAATGTATAAAGTCCATGGCAACTTGAAACTTTCTAGGTTGGCGAAAAAAATTCACAGGGGCTTCTCCCCCTTCCCCCCCCCCCAACCTTGGCTACGGGCCTGTGGCCATCCCCGACTGCAACAGGTCTCCCTGATGATTTACCTCAATTTGCTATCGAAGATGGCAAATTTATCAATGTAAATTTCAAATTTTCTTCCAATTATAGAAATCCAAAATTTTCCAATTCCTGCCGAAAAATAAAGTGCGCCTAAAATTTTTGGAAACCTTTCGCCTTTTTCTGAGATTCGGGTTGTAGGTCCCTGTCTGGGATCTTGGCCCCATCCTCGGGAAATTCTTGGCCCCACCACTGACTATAGAACTATTAGTATGGGGAGATACAGAAAGAATCCCTGCCGTATCGCCGCCATTCGCTATGCTCAAATAGTCTTTCGTCAGCAGTTCACTAGCCTATAGTTGTTTTATAATATAAACTATTATTGCTTAAAATATAATTCACGTCCTCTTACGAAGCGCTGTGGTTTTATGGAAACTTTTACTTGAACTTTTGAGCAAACTCTAAGTGAACGCCTGAGGGAGGACTGAATAAGCTTACTACGATGGTCGCGAGGGCTTAATTTCATCACGCGCGTTGCGCAGAGCCACGTGCTTATTGTAGTTCATTGGCTTGTGATTAAACCAAACTTGACCCAAGTGACACTAATACAAAAACCTATGATCAACACTCTTTCCCATGCCCCCCTCTAATTTTCACTACCTCTGAAATGAATATAAAAACTTTCTACGTCATAAGGACACATGGTCTTCCTCCAAAAAGCAATCTGGAGCTGTGCCCCACCCATTCTTCAGGCACCCATAGTCGTAGGGGCTTAATTTGATTGCGGAGGGGGGGGGGCGTTCTGACTTGCCCGAAAAATAAATGCAACTCATAACTACTACATATATATGTGCCCGAAAAATAGTAATATATTGCCCGAATTTTAAGGAAAATATCTTGTTGGGTGGCTGCATTCCCGCTCGCCCCGCCTCCTAATCCTATGCTGGCACCCCGCATTTCTCCTAGCTGTAAAGAACTATTGTACATTGTAAAGATTCACATACATCAGGCTGTATGGGCACAACTTTTATTGTGAGCGTCTTGATAAAACAGTGAAAAATTCTTTACTTCGTTTTCTTCATAATTTAAAACTACTTCCAATCATTTCAGTGGTATTTACACTTAAAAACGATGTATTTTACAAATCTCTCCCAGTCACATGTTCAAACCATGCACGAGAGCACCTTCATTGTTACTCTTCTTGTTAGCAGTTTTATAGATGAGTCTGAATACAGTATGCACAAATATCACATTAAAGATTTTGTGTTGTTTTACTGTCACCCCCACCCCTCATTTCCTCAACCCACTACCCTATATCTTCTCCGATGCTGAATAAGGTCGATATTCCTTTTACGACGTTTCAAAAATGGGCGCATATCCCGCGAGGATATGGAAGGCATAACTTCCAACGTTTGGAGATGCGCCACTGACTTTCATACAATCATTTTTACCTCAACTGTTTACCCCCACCCCCTCTCCCGCCAGCCCAACCCCTCCCCCACATACATACTTTTTAATACAGATTTGCGTCACTAATGCCAACATTTGGCTGTATACGGTGGAATAAGCATTTCACATCACGATAGCTACAAGGATTGACTGTTTACCCTAAACCTACCCTCCTAACTGCCTAACCTGGACATCTACTTTTCATGTTTCATGATCTCTATGAAAAATTTCCGAAAATGGCCCCATTCGTCCTTGAAAAATCCGCATCCAAGCGCCAAGCCTTGTGATAAAACTTATATCGTGTAGGCTCACAAAGCAAAGATATTTATTACAAGACAAAAGTGTTCTATGTAAGGCTATATAGTCTTAGGCAAGAATTAAAGAAACGGCTAGAAATGACCGTTAACTACAATTTCATCAGAATGGTTCACAATCCTCAATTTAACAGTTTAATCTCCTATATAAGATACAAATATAACAAATGGCTGTGTTCTTGCCATGCATAGTTCGTTCATAGTTAACATCGGCGAGAGATATTAAAGAATGAACTTATTAATACAGTCAGATTTCAGGGAGAAAAAGAGACGGTTGTTTCTCTTGCGAAGGCAAGGGAAGGGGAGAGTTGGCGCTGACCAGAAGATCGTTGTGATGTGAATAACATTGTGTGTTAAAAAGCTTGAGAAACTTCATGCCAAATTTCCCTCGTAAGTAAGGGAGGGGGCTGGGATAGTAAGCTCTCTATAGGGGCAAATTTCCATGTGCCACTCTCTCGTCCCCCACCTGCAGGGTGAACAGCATTGAAAAGTAAACGTCTCTAAGTGTGCGCACAGAAGAGAACGTGCAAGTAAAATGGTTCTGCGTATTAGTTACTATGGCGTACAGCTGCTACAAACAGATCTATTGAATGCGACGAAAAGATCTATGGTTGGTCAACCGTCCAACTTACAAAAAGCCAGTTCATTGGGCTATAACTATAGTAAGCCTTCGTACTAATGACAGCTCTAGTAAATATATACGAAATCACAAAATTTAATAGTGTTTGTATGATTTTGCTTCACTTTTGTCTTTTTCTATTAACAGATTAAGTAATGATATAACTACAGATTTCTCTCGTAGTATTCACGAAAAATTTCGGTAGCTTAGTAGAACAACAAGCGAAGCAAAACGATTACGTGGGTAAAATACAGTGTCATATGCAATAGGACGCCACAATAGGAATCTAAAACTGTTCCTTTATAAGGTTCCTTTTTATCTTACATCTGCGAACATTTCTCTGTGGCGTCTAAACTACATTCACATCGTAATAATTACATTTCGCGTGCCTCACCAACGAGATATGGTTTTAAAAGAGGCTCTGCTACTATACAAACTGCAAATGGTTTGGCGGTTGACTAAATAAAAAGGTTAATTTTTAACAAACGTTAGATAAACTTCTTTGTATGGTACAAGATATTGCAACATTATCTCTATCAAAAGCAACGACGCACCTGTGTATCAAGTGCATTTTATGCTTCCACGTGATCTCACTAAACACCGGATTAGGCTATGATATTTACATAGATATTTACATATGTACTAACCAGAAGCTATAAATATTAAAACGTTGCACACTACCAGAATCTGTAGGCTAGTCCTGGTAGCGATCGTACTTAGGGAAGGCAAATACTTGGCTATAAAACGAAGTTTTCAAGGAAAATATAAAATTAAGGAAGCAAAACCAAATACAGTACAATTAAAGAATAATATACAATACCTATATTATTACATTAAACAGAACAGCCAAAAAATGCCCCTAGTGTATGAAACAACTTGTAGCAAATTAAATGAGAATTGGACAGACATTATATATAGTGCACAAACGTCCATACACAGTGAACACGGTAAGAGACCCTGCACTTTTCATCTGGCGGAAAAGCAGGGAGGATGCAGACAGCGGAGGGGGAGGGTTGGTAAAGACCAGGCACCCCTTTCGGAAGTTTTTTTTTCTACTTTTTGCAACGCAGGCAACACTTAGCAATATTCCAATCTTTTCACATCATGGGGCCATACACACCCCCCCCCTCCATAGGGAGTCCTAAATCCGCCATTCTATAAACTTGTTCAAAACATTTAACTACATGTCCTAAACACCATAACACTGGGCTGCTGGGCGGATGTGGTGGGGATGAAGCATCCAGTTCCAGAGTTTTCACATTTTTACAAGTTTGGAAAATGCTTTTTTGTTTCTTTGATAAGACCCTTTCAAATGAATATTAATGGAACTAGGGGAAACAGCCCACCCCGACTCCAAGCGTCCTGACGTTTAACGGCTGTGTTCAATGCAGCATAACCAGAGAGTATCAAAATCAGGTAATCCTAGTACGGCTATCTGCTTATGCATTGTCAACAAATCAGTAAAACAGTTATGTTATGTACACTTTTGCATGAATACATACTCTTCTCTACCCTACACAATACTTTACAGGCAACAGAAAATGTAGTATCTTTCTCCGTGCCCAACGTCATGATGTTATCTTCTGCTTATATTCTTCTGAAATCCGGAAAAAAATGTTTGTGTATTTCTCGGCAAATTGTTACATCATTTTTAAAATCAAAATCAAAACTTAGAATATAGCCAGCTAACATCCTTACGCAGTTTGCATCTTTAAAATTATGATTAAAAGAATTACTTTTTCAACTTTAAGGTGCATGAATATCAGAACTTCAAGGTATCCGTAGAAAGACATTGCTTTTATAGGCACATGTAGAAACTCAAAAGTTTTTAAATTGCTTACTTTAGAACAGTGTTCAAAGGTTGCGACTGAATATAAAACGTATATTGAACATCACAGTCAACTATTAAGATGATTACATACGCTTCCAGCATTCAGAAAATATTATGGAACATACCGTACATGGCGAAGTGCAAACCATTCAGTTTGTGAACCTTTAACCCTCAACCCTTAACAATAGCCGAATTCCGTAATGGAGAAACACAATGCATGCAGGTAAAGGTTGCACTCACGGCAGAGACTGTCCCTAGTATTTTTGTACTTTGTAACATAACGATGTTGAAATGTAAAACAACCTGTTTTGGTAGACGGTTCTTTTTCTATTCGAAGCGGCGTTGCTACTGTGGAGCTGTGTGAATTATGGGCCGGACGGGCCTAAATTTAACAGTGGAATTCAGTTCTCATGTGCATGCCCCACGCAGAGCACTGACTGTTGGAATTCCACGACGAACTTAGCATGACAAAGAAACAGCTGCATTTAGCATATCACACTAAATTAACACGAAGGGAGCTGCCACATAAAACGTTATGACCTCATGGCCGAAGTCATGATTGAAAACGGCTTTTTTTGAATAACCTTGAATGTTTTATATGAATCCTAGCAGGGAGCTGCCACTTGTCCAAATGGCAGCTCCCTGATCCTAGTAAGCTAACTACTCTCCGGCATCGATTTGTTGGTTTTCGTAGACAAAGACAAGCTAGGATAATTCAAGCAACACATATTTTTTACGGCTTTTGGCCGATCTTCCAGGAAGAACAACCAATCGTGATAAATAACATATTGTTGATCAGAGGCGTTGCCAGAAGCAGACAGTGAGATTTCATCCCCACCCCTTTCCCCGTGTCCCTTTCCTCTAAATGGAGTAAGAGGTCATATGGTAGTTGTTCACATTTACAGTTAATATCAGTTATTTATCTCGCCACGCAAAATGTAATCCCGCCCCAATCCTGCCCACAACCATTCAAGTGTTTACCAAAGCTGCAACGCCTCTGTTTTTGATGAGGTAATTACTAAGGTATGTAGCCTAAGTGACAGGAATCCTTAAATGGTAACTCCCGGCACAAAACTAAATTATTTCCTTGCTTTACGCTGGTATGACACGATATTAGTTCAACACTACACAAGAGTATACAAATAATATTTACTTAAGATTCAATCAGGCAATTCTTAAAGGGAGAAAGCAGTCACCCCGAGTTTTTCTTTTTTCAAAAATCTGTTTAGTCTTTCAAATCTCTTCTTATTTCGCTCATAAGTACCTTTGTTTCTGTATAAAAAACATTGAATATTGACGGTAAACCAAGGAGTTATTCTGCATGAATTTAATGAATAAGTATCAAAATATTGTCACATTATTGACAGGAGCTATTCCTGAATTAAGATGACGGGGTACACTAATTCAAATGAGAGGCTGCAGTTTCCCTTTTAAGTTGACGATATGATCAGTTCTAATCGGAGGAATAGTCTCCCTAACGTCCTATTGAAATAACACCTCATTAAGCCTTACAAATCTTCCTCTATTCCCCTTATACGATTATCTTTCATGCTGTTTTAAAATATTGTTATTTCTTATTTAAACAAAAGAGTTCTCTGCATAAATTAAACAACTCTGAGCGAAACATGTTGTCACGTGATTAAAAAATACCATTCGTGTAAACGAGTATCAGGGTATACCAATTCAAATTGGGGTGACTGCATTAAATTCCCTTGAAATAGTTCAGTGCAAAGTTGTTAGAAATGACTGATATTATAGAGGGTGACGAGTTTTGCTCACTTTTAAAACGTTCTATCATGTTACTGAACAAAAGAAGACAAAAGGACACAACAAAAGCGATGTCAATTAGTTTTAAATAAATTGACAGCACTTTCGTTGTATTCTTTTTGTGCTTGGTTTTTGTTTAAAAACTTTACCGAATTTTACAGACATTCTACCAATGCACACCGGCTCGACTTGAACCAATTGGTTGGAAACTGGGCCGTTAAACCTCATCTAACTAACTAACTAACAAATGATGACAACCTTTCAGATGTGTGAACTGAATTCTACCTCCAGCTTCTACAAAAATATTGAACGCTACCAAGTAAGGCAATAAACCAGGGAGTTGCAGAAACTCGTGCCATGCCAAAAATGCGCATTTTCAAGACGAACGAACAAATATAATTCACAAGTTTGATAATAAAAATCGTCTTTTAAGGACTATTTTCAGTGAGTGCTGGCTTGAATTAAAGATAAAGTCCAAACATTTTAATTCAATAAAATATCTGCAATCTAAACACTCGGGTCACGAGGGAACTGAACCAACATTTTGGGTCAAACTCAAACCCAATTTGGGTCGAAAGAGGCTTACTTTACTCCCACACAAACCATGGACGAAAGTACCGTTATACCCTAAGTGTAATATGTCGGTGCTACATATGCCAACTCTTAGGCTGGGCAAAAGTCGAGTGGCAGCCCTTGAAGTATAAGCGAACAAGAAATCGGTCGTTAAGATATTTAACAACTTACGGATCCACACAAAAATGTTTGCATTTGTTTTCGCTTTGACAAAGAAGGTCAACACTGGCCCAGTTAGACACCAGCTACATACTTTCTTCCAAAGCTAATGCAGTAACGTATTAAAGAACAACAGACCGTACAATGCCATGACCTCATTGTGTTCCATGGACCGTCGGAGCAACAATATCAATATGGTTGACCTTCAAAGCGAATGATGCATTTATCTGCCAATTTTAGTATAGCAGGTCAACAAAACCCAGAAATCGTGTTGACAATTTTCCACATTAAATAAAGGCTGCCTTTGTAAATTTGCTCCAACTTTCACCTCTTCACAAATTATATACATATTCAACAGCCACTTATACTTAAGCATATACTGGTAGAGGTACATGCTTAACAGTTACAGGATCGTTCAGCACGGAAAACTGTAACAAATGGCACATTTGGAATACAAAACTGAAACACAAAATGAGATGATACCTCTAGAAAACAAGGTAACCTACATTTTCTTAGACACTTTGATCAGCCAAGATGGATCCGTACCGTATATCAGGAACATGTTTTCCTTTAAATTAAAAGCACTGTCTGACTTCCCAAATTGACTGACTTTTTTCTCTGTGATGCTGTCCTTTCTTGAAATGCCCTCTCTAACCCTAAATTCCCCCACACCCTAGAATACACTTGGTCTCATTCCTAAATTTGTAGATGGCAAAATGTTCACAAGTCACACCGGTGGTACGGAAACATATAGACTACCTCTATAATTTTAACTGCCGGACTCAAACCAATTTTTTCCCTTAGTTTAATTAGGTCGCTGCAGGAATGTGCCATCAAACTTTGGTCTGTTGTATTAGTAATAAGAAAATTAAAACAAATCTTCTTCCCTAAGTTTGAAATGAATACACTTGTTCTGTACACTTCTCTCGTTCTTGTCCTGAGTAATTGCACATTACACTGAGTTCTGACGTTTGTTGACCACAGGAGCAGGAGATCTCCTCTTCGGTTTTTTTTTTTTTTTTTGTCGTACTTGTAACCCTCGCATATGCGCTTTCGTCAGTCCACTCTTGCAATTCGTATAGGAACAGATTCACGTGGTAAGTCGGGATTCCCCCAAAGTTAGCTCTGTGTGACCTCTGACCTTTCGCGTCGACTACACGCATCCCGGGTGGACCGTCGGCAACCTTCCCTCTGCGTCTCACCTTCAGGCATCCGTTCCTCAGGCCTCAGATCTGCATCGAATAGTACTGCATTTCGTCTGCTGGTTCCTGAGAGTAAACATAGTAAGTGCACATTGAGTTTATAATTTAAATGTGTACTAGATAATGCTGACAGTTTTAACAGTCAAAAAGCAACTCCCTAATTTGAACGACAAAACATATTTTATGAGCTCACTTGTCGTTGAATGAAGTTTTCCGGGGGCAATGATTTGCATAGCTTTAATCTATATTTCAAAGAAAGTTTAAGGTAACTGCATACCATACACTTAAGTTCGGGTGCATTCGCCCCAAAGTGGCGGTAAAAGGGGGGGGGAGTCACTCAATTGAACGTACAAAAATGATGTGACTAAAATATGTTTAGTCCACTATACTTGCCACGTAACCCTAACCATTTGCCTTCATAATTTGATCATAGCCTAAATTTTTGTACACTAAGCGACTTCTAATGGTGACATAACAAAGGTACTGCAGCCAAGCAGGTTTCTTGGATAAATTTACCAGTTCGGTGATAAAACAGTGTCACATGACCACAACTAGAAAGTCAAAAGGCTTAGTGATTCCTTGCCATGTTATATATTGTAACAAGCATGAGTCACCCACATGGCAAGCATAAGACCCCACACAGTTATCCTACTTGAAATATCACGTTAATAATTCAAAACCTTTAGACACCTTGTGACCTAAAAATGATTTTTCACCTCCCCTTAAAACAAAAGCCCAATGAGCATGCTGGCTCCTTGCTGAATGAAATGAAACTCAG
>WURT03094475.1:0-12608 GCA_009936505.3 Holothuria glaberrima
GGGTCAAAAAGCAAAAATTTTCAAGAATTAACAAAATCGTCATCTGGGATCTGCAAAGGTCAAAATGCAAAATTTCCTAAGAATTCCCAAGATCAAATATATGAACACAAAACTGTATTTTTCCAACACCTTAAGATAGCATTTTACCAGTAACTGAAAGAAATGGGATAACATAGCATTATTGCAAATAATATACAGTATGCATCATCGAAACCTCGATGCATTTTTGCATTCTGGTTCAGAATTGTCGTGAAGTTTTTCAGAATGCACACTGTATACTTGTTTAGCACAAGCTTCATTGTGCTGTGTGGTAATATTTACACAGTATACAGTGCATGACTAGTGCCAATGAGAAAAATTTACCCACTCTACATACATAGCATCAGATAAACTCTGCCTTCACATACATCAGAGAATGGATCCCCTATGACTTGGTGACATTCTGTGACAAAAATTATTTGCTTGAAATTCTGTGACATTTTGTGACATTTTGAAAAACCTGTGACAAGTGACAAAAGGCCAGTAAAATATTGAAACAGAACATGGATAAAAAATATGCTTGCTGTGGTCACTACCATTGACTCCACAGCACCACTACCCAAGTTAATTGAGTAATTGGTACATTTAGGTCCAGAAGTCACTATTACCCTTAGCTTTGTGCAACAGTTTCAACAGTACCTGAGATTGCTTTCTTCGTTTTTGAGGAATGTCAAATGTTCACTGAACTCATTGTTAGCTCATACCAGCATGCTGGTGTGAGCTATTGTAATCATGCAGCGTCTCTCTATCTATCTGTCCACACTTGTTCAAATGCTTGTCCTCCCACATGCTTCTATGGATTTGTTTGAAACTTGGACGCAATCTTCCTTGGATAGGGGGACAATTGGTGTCTTCAAGAATTTTTGGTGCAAGGTCCCATGTGGGCCCTATGGCCCATTTTATGAAATTCTGCAAAATGCTTCTCCTCGTACAGATTCTCTTGTACAATGTTGATGGTTTTGTCATAATGATACTCTATTAGTGATCCCTTCAGGGTGTTCAGGAATTTTGTCTCCAAGGCCCAAAATGTGCCCTAGGGTCCATTTTGTGAAATATTGCAAAATGGTTAACCCCTCCTCTAGTTAATGTTAAACAGAGTTGACAGCCTGTTATAATGATGCTTGGTATGTGGTCTGTGTATAGTTTTCTGGCAGTTTGGTCCAAGGTCCCATGTGGGCCCTGTGGCCCTTTTTATGAAATTCTGCAAATTGTGTACCCCTACACATTCTCTTGTACAATGTTGATGGTTTGTCATAATGACACTTGGTTATCGGTTCCTTCAGGTTGTTCAGGAATTTTTAATCCAAGGCCCAAGATGGACTGTAGGGTCCATTCTCTGAAATATTGCAAAGTGGTTTACTTTTTCTCCAGCTCATGTTATATTAATATTAATGATGCTTGGTTAGTAATCTGTTTATGGTATTCTGAAAGTTTTGGCCTAAGGTCCCATAGGGGCCCTACGGCCCATTTTATGAAAATCTGCAAAAATGCTTCAACTACAGATTCTGTTGTACAGTGTTGATGGTTTGTCATTATGGTTCTCAGTTCGTGGTACCTTCAGGGTGTACACAAATTTTGGGTCCAAGGCCCAAGATGAGCCTTAGGGCCCAATCTTTGATATTTTGGAAAATGTTTAACCCCTCTTCCTTTTAATGTTATACAGAGTTAACTGCCTGTGATAATGATGCTTGGCTAGTGATGTTTATTTTTTTTTCTGGAAGTTTTGGTCCAAGGCCCCATGTCCTAAGTCATTTGAGGTCATTTAAAGTTATATGACACTTGTGCTAGTAAAGACAAGAACCCAGGGACCCTTGGTGGAAAGTATGAGCTTCTGCACCATTGGTGCTCTAGTTAGTACTCGTACTTGTTGTGTTCAAAGGATAGAGCTTGTCTTGGTCTTGTACCATTATGGTATAATTTCTTAAATCAGGTGATGATGACTGATCAGACTGTAGACAGAAGCACCCTTTAAATTATGTATGGAAACAGAGAATTTGTCTTTTGATGAGTGAACAGTTTGTCAGAGCCTGATTTATCATTTCTGGCTCAACTCAAAACTGTCTGATCATTTGCCTTATTCATCCAGACCTGTTCCAGCAAAGGGTAGGCTATGCTTTGACCATATGGAGCAGTTCTACATTTCCATATAGCATTGAACACATCATTGGCAGTGTCCATGTATAGCTTCCAGAGGTGGATCCATGAGTGCGCAACAGGTGCCCCTTATTGGCTGTCGTGCATGAAAAAAAGGTTGAGACAAAACAAAAAATGCTTTAAAATGTGTCAAATATAGCACCATTTTGCATTTCAGCCCTCTTCCAAAAGCAAAAATTTTCCAAAGGGGAGGTGGACACCCCCTCCCCTTAGACCCTTCCCCAGAACTGTGATCAGTCAAACCTTGCACCCCCTCTATTGAAAGTTCCTGGATACACCCTGGCTTCAATGATTACTTACTAAGGTATTCACTGGTGCCCCCAAGTGTGATGAAAGCACACATTTGATGTGACATTTAGGTACAAAAAGCACTAAAAAAGATGTGACAATTTTGGCTTCCCTGTGACAAATCAATTTTGTGATGTGACATATTGTGAATTGCCATCACACATCAGTCCATTCTCTGCAAAAGTTCACATGCATGATGCAGGGTTGCAAATATTCCATAAAACTGTAAAAAAACAGATACATGTATGGCGAGTTGGCATGGGGCCTGTTGGCGTGGGGCCTGGTTGGCATAGGGGGGAGTTGGCATGGTGCTGAGTTGTCATGGGGCGAGTTGGCATGGGGGAGTTGATATGGTACTGTATGATATGTAGCTTAGATACTTTCAAGTTTATCAACTATAAAGTATCAGGTATTTCTGTGCCTAATTTTCCTGTGACGTATAAAGATCCACCTATATTTTACCTATAAAAGGCCTATATTTTGGGGAAAATGGCCCTATATTTTAAAAATTTTAACCTTTTTGGTACTTGAATGACTGTAATTGTAATTATGGATGGATGGCCCTATTGTGGTGTGTAGCATACAGAAATCCATAGAACAATTTTTAAACAAAGTTCTGTGACAACATTTGATGTGTTTTTTTTTTTATATATATATATATATCTCCATTGCCAAACATTCACCTTTTATTTGATGATTTAATTAGGCCTTTTAATACACCACTGAGTAATGGATGGGAAGGTCCTTCCCCTCGTCTCTGCCCCATCATTGTGATTTATGTTTCCTATAAAAAGGAATTGTATGTAATATATTGCAGAATAGCACAGAAAGAAAATAGTTTTATCATTACTGTTAAGTCCTTCAGTCTTAACCAATAAATTCTGGCAACAGCTCTTCTCAAAAGTATTACCCAAAACAAGAGTTATGGATTTGCATCATTTGAAAATTTAAAAGTTTGGGCTAACCAATTTATGATGCGCTAAAAAGCAGTAAGTTTCTGTCCGTAAGAGCCTTATATCTTTAAAATATCTTCAAAAATTACTTCAAATTGCCTATCATTCTTAAGTCATCGTTTTAAAAATTATGTAGAATTCTGTACCACAAATACAATAGTTCTCTTTAAAGTGTTAACTATAGTAGATTCCTCATCTTCCACAGCCTGAATTTTCCCCTGGTGATCTTGTGTGGGGACGCATGAAGGGATTTCCCTGGTGGCCTGGTATGATTGTCCACCACTATGCCATGCAGAGACGAGAGCCACCACCTCCAGGACATGTTGTGATCAAGTGGTTTGGTGATATGAAGTTTTCACAGGTGCGATGTTTAGACTGCCACAATTATTTAAGCAAGCTGATGAGTACTTTTACCATTAAAAGAAGGGCCTAAGCTTGAATCAAATTCTGGTATGTTAAAGGGGTACTTATTCTAAGCATTCTGGTGAAATTTGCGTGGAAATCTGATGTGTGGTTTTCAGGATATTAGCAGTTAAAGTTGTCACATTTTCAACACAAAGTGAACCTGAAGCAAGCACATGTGATGTCATAACCTCACATTGATGAACACCTTTGTTTTTCTTTAAACTTAATCACTTTTCTCCTCCATAATGCCATGTTATGCATGAGAGGCATGGGAATTTTACATACTTCAAATTCCCCATGGGAAGGTCCTATCCCTGTTTACTTCAAGGTGATCACAACAGACTGAAAAATAAAGGAAACGAAGTATTTCCCATCAGCTTGAGGAAGTGATATAACCCCTGCTTGCCTAATGCTCACTTTGGATCACACAGTAATAGCTTTATTTGCTGATATCTTGAGTACTACATGTCCAATTTGAATGGAACTTTCACCGAATTGTGTAGATCTAGTTCCTCTTTTACAAATCCTGTTAGGTTGGCTTTTGTGGAAGTTCTGCATGGTCAAGTGGTTAGAGCATCCGACTTGCAGCCGGAAGGTAGGGGGGTTCGAATCCTGGCTGGGTCATACCAAAGACTAAAAATGGAACCTACTGCCATTGTGCTTGGTGCTCAGCATAAGCAATGGAGTCGGGAAAACAAGCCAGTGAGCCACAACTGGAAAAAAGGCAGTGGCCAGCTCGACTTTAATTTGGTTAGAAACTGAGCCGTAAAACCTCATCTAACTCACCCATAATGTTAGCTGTTTACCAAAGAGGGATTTCTAGCCATTTTACACCTCATCACATTTAACAGTACACTCTGTCTCATGGACAGACAACAATGTGGTTTACAAAATTAACACCAACATGACTGATAGTTGACAAATGAAAAGTAGGCCTTCTTCCAGTCAGGAGTTGTTATGCAATGTTTAAGGAAAATTTTACTATTCCAGGTTAATCATTTGTAATGGGGCATATGCAGTGAGTGATACCACCATTCACTTCATTTTTATATGCAGCAGTGTAGGAACTTAACAACTTACTTTAGCAGGAGTGTCACAGTGTCTCATCTTCATGTGTCACATGATATGTGACATACACTTCTGTTGACATCATGCTTTAGTTCACATTATGCTGTCCAGTGGTTGTGTCCAAGTATAAGTGGTTCCCTTGGTTTTCATGAAAGATCTTTTTAAGACGTTCCAGAAAAATGCTATCTATAGTTGTCACTGGTTGGTAAAGTGGGCTGGTACTCATTCTTTGGGAGGTGACAGTCTTTGTAGTTGTTTCAAATTTTGTTGGGTCCATTAGTAGTGGCAAATCCTTTACATAGTATCTATATAGACTTCTTCTGTGATCATCCATCTTAAATGAAGTTATACATTCAAATACACTTTTTCACTCTGTGTCATATCACAGTTACTGAGCATTGGTATAGTTGCAGGGGGGCTGCAGACCTTCCCTCACATTGGGGCAGAAATTTTGCTATATTTTCAGGCAAACTGTATGCTACTTTGGGACAAACATGCACTTGAATTTCAAACAAGATGGCTGTAGCCCCCCAATTGAAAAACAGTCCAGTATGCTTTTGTTAATGAGCAAGTTCATTGTTTGTAGAAATTGATATGTATTGATTTCTCTATTTATGCATGACATGTCGAAACACTCGGCATGAGTCTAAATGGATTTTATTGAGCAAACCTGAGTATGGAAGGATGTGTATACACTCTTGATTTCAGAGCCCTACATTAATGTAATCATATTTTGTGAGAAACTTGGAAAATACCACGAAGTAATAAGTTTTTCTTTCAGGTTCTTTCAGGACAGCTGAAAATCTTCATATTTATTGCATCTAGTGATAAAATTAGGTCATGACAGTCCTGTGATAAGGGTTTGATTGAGTGCTGGGCATATTGGTATCTTTTGTGGTTGGTGCCCACCATGATTAAACTTCTGTTATGTAGTAAAATGCATTTATTTCTTCTGCCCCAAACATGTTTGTCTCAAGTTGCTCATCTTATTTGTTGCACTTGTGTATCCCTTGCGCTCAGAAAAATTCTCCTGAGACCTATAATTCCACAAAACTAAACTTTCTTTGAGGAAACAAGCAAGGAAGGTAGGGAGTTGGGAAGGGGTAACCTTTTTCCTATTTTTTGTAACTTTTTGAATGTACTTTCCTGTTACTATGGTTACTTTTGTACATGTTGTCTCATTTCCAAACACAGCTGAAGAATGACCAAGTTTCAAGCTTTACAAAGCAGTTTAAAGAATACATCAACATGGTCTTTGTAAAAAAGAGAAATCTGTACAAGAAAGCTCTTTTCCAAGCTCTGAAGGTAAGTAGCTTACCTCACAGTTAGCTGTGGGCATTCTTCTTTTTCCCTGCTCCGAGAGTGCACTTTGTCAAATGACAATGTAGAGTATCAAAATAATGACAATACTTGGAGATGGCTCCAACAAACATAACCTTTGTAAGCTCAATGATAGTTAAACAATAGCTTATAAAACTGTGATTTCACATGCAGATATCACACCACATGTCGAACCAAATCCTCACATTTTGTTTTGTAATGTGTCACATTTTCGTCTCGAGACTTGCATATCATGCATGATGTCCTGTCACAAGGTTAGGGTTGAGGAAGAGACATGAAATAAGGTTGGGTTGAAGAGTCTCGAGACTTGAAATTTTGTATAATATCATGTGAGGATTGGGTGCATGCCATTAAGGAAAGCTGAATATTTATAAGGATGGCACTCTTCATTCCAAATTAGTTCAGCCATATTAATGTAATGTTCAAAATAAATGTCAGTGGCAAAGAAAATACTGCCTTCGTCAAGTTACTAGATTAACACCCCCCCCCCTTTTCACATCTAAATGTATGACACTGTACATCTTTGATGGCAGGGTCTAAGTAAAATGAACTTCAGTCAGTATAAAAAAAACTTTAAATAAATCTATGTTATATTCACATTGTTAAGCATACATGTATGTGGTAAAGCACCATATTTATGATACTCATAAAATGAAAAAGCTCAGATGGCAAATGACACTTCCGGAACTTTCAAACATTTGTCAAGGTTCTTCAAGTAATTCTAAAATATGTCATTGAACTCTTGTTATTTATTATAGAGAATCAGTTTTATTTCATGTAAAACAATGATGTTGCATCCTAGGATAAAGCAATAGGGGAGTTTGGTAACTTACTTTCAGTTGTTCATTCTGGAAAAAAAAACTATTTTACTTTTTTATTTTTTTAAGGATACTGGGTACTATGTGAAATATTTTTCCTCTCAAGGTTGCAGCTCTTCAGGCTAAGAAATCATTTGGAGATGAAATGCCTGAGTTTCCCAAGAAAGATACCTCAGAGGAGGACCATAAGATTTTTGAAAAGACCTTTTGTCACATGATCTCATGGGCAGAAGAAAATTTCCTTCCAGATGGTACACAGGACTTGGCTCCATTACCTGGTAGGTACCATATCATAAAAGATCCATGGTCTGCATTATGTGGTGGTGTGTAGTGACATCACCACCACCACGACCACCCACATGAAACTGCTTTTTGTCTTTGTATTGTCTCCAGTGTATGGTAGTGGTGTCTGCTGTGTGTATAGCAAGTTTTGCAAGCTGTCCTCATTCCATGAAAATAAAATGGCAGCATTCCCCCATCTCCTTTTGCCTTCCTCCCAACTCTTTAGTGACCACACTAGGTGCTTTACTATCATGTGTAATCATTGTTTTTCTGAAAGTTTTGGATTCCATCACCTTAATGAGCAAGTCAGAAGTTCCTTAAACCCTCACCCAGTATAGGATGTTTAAGAATTACCCTGAAGTTCGGATATTGGAAAAGCAGTGATCTTTTCCATGTGTTTGTATCTCTAAATGTGTTGTCTAGCAGATTATGCTTCATATCAGGGTCAGAAAAAATGTTTACTTCCCGGGAACATAAATCCAAGGAAGTTAGATTTCCCACCACGTACCACGGCAGAGGAGAGAGCAGGAGGGGGATGTCCCCCCTCAGAAGCTGAAGCTTGGGAGGGGGGATGTCCCCCCTCAGAAGCAGAAGCTGAAGCTTTTTGAAAATTAAGACCCAATTGACACGATTTGATGGTCCATTTTTATGGTGATTGCCAGTGTATTACTCATGTGTTAATCCATGCTGTGGTAGCACATGAGCAGTTTTTATCCTGGATAAAGCTTTCTGGTAGCGGTGTAGAAGTGAAGCCTATTAAAGGTTCTGTGTTTGGGGTTCACAGATTAAAGCATCTTCCATGATACCGCACATATAAAAATGTTAAGACAGAATAAATTTTTGGCGACTTTTAGGTCATGGTAGGCAGATTTGTAGTGGGCAGGGAGAGGTGTGTTTGCCTGGAGTGCGTGGCGTGTATATCGAGTGTCGGGTGTAGCTGCCCAGCGCTGCTCACAGTAGCTTTCTTTCTTCCTCTCTCTCGCGAGTGACGAAAATTTCCTGGGAACAAGGTTCCCGTGTTACCTGCTTTTTCCCACTGTGCTTCATATAAATTCAAGCTGTAGCTTTCTGTTTTGAAGAGGATCCTGCAAAGTATTAAAAGGTGACTCCAAAAGTGGACACATTTTGTTAAATGATGTAAACTTAAGAAATAATTGGGTGTGTAGAGATGAAATTTTGAATGTGATGGCGAGGTATACCTTGATAAAAGTGTTATTCCCTGGATGAGCAGACAAATGCTGTTGTCTCAATTTACATTAACAGGTTGAGTCCCAAAAAGATACTATTTCCTGTCTCTTCCCCAGCCTACTCCTTCCCCCTCCCCATCCCATTAGTCATTATCTTTGTATTAACAATTACATATTGTGTAATCAATGAAATAAGTCAGTGAGTAAAATCAAGGCCTACATTTCAAAGTTTGTTTTTGCCATTTATTAACAGCAGAAATGGGGAAGTTTTCTAAGGTGCTATTGTCTTCCTAGAATATGTGTATAGTAAACAGTTTTCTCCACTAGCGGTTTTTTCTGGGCGCGCCGCCTGGACAAAATCTGAAGAGCAAGTGCCAGCGCCCGGTCTTAATGTTGCCGCCCACACAAAAACCTTGGCCACCAGGACAAAAAATATTACCTTCACTGTTTTTGGTAATGTTTTAATTGTTCAATTCAAATTTAGCACCACATGCAATACCATTTTGCAGCTAGGCCACCTTACGTAAGCAAAAATTTTTCGAAAGGCGGAGGGACCCCCTCCCCCAGGACGGCAATCGGTGTCATCTTCCAGATCAGATACTAGTGCCCGGACAAAATTTGGACCTGTGGAGAACACTGAGTAAAGGCACCTTAACTGATCCCACCACAAAATTGACACACCTACACAAGTGGCTCTAGACCAACCAGGAACATGATGCAAGTTAAATCTTATTATGTAATCAGAATTACATTTTCCACAATTTGAAATCAATTTCAAGTATTTTAAATTAATTTAAAGTAATTTTGGAGCTTTTAGAACTCTTCCTTTGCAATTGGAGTAAAATTCAAATTCAAATGAAACAATGGCACACCCTCAAAGCTGCTGAATTAACCTGTTAGATGTTTGGGATCATTTGTTACTACTGTGTTTATTTTATTAAAGTCTTTGCTGGAATGTATGATTCATACCCTAAGCTGTGATATCATTAAAATTAATTTTTAACAGTTTCAAACTTTGCATCTTTCTTAGGTCATTTTTTGGAGTTGACACTCTATGAAAGCATTTTCCTGCAGCCATTTTTTCACCACTTTTTGTCATCTTTTAGGAAAAAAAAAGAGTAGCCTAGATTTATTCATGGTGATATTTGTAGGTATATTTCAAATGTTCCTGTGGCCTCTGTCATGCAAAATTTGATTTTCCTAAATTTAGTCTCATGTGAAAAGTTGAAAATTTTTCCTTTGCTTACAATTTTTTTTTTTAGCCAAAGAACTGCCTTCCTACAACTGTATTGAGATAAACCACAGTTCACTTGAAGAAACCTTATTGGAAAACACATCATACAAAGTCAGTGGACACTTGCAGAGGCCAAAACACAACTCAGGGTCTTTTCATAACTTGCTAAAAGACAAACCCATGGGTTGGATTTTGGCTCATTTTGTGTTGTTTTTTTCACTTGGAATAATAAATCCACAGTAAAATATTGTTTGTGTGATACAGCATAATCAAATAAAGCATCCAGGAGGGTATAAAATTATTTTCAAAAAAAAAAAATGTCAGCAATCAAATTGTTAAGTGTTTCAATTTTCAGCCTACCATTCTACATAAAAGTGAAAACTTGTTATTATCAAGTGGAATTGCTGGAAATGTGAAATTTTTGTCTTATTCTCCCTTAATTCACAGAGCATGTAGCACGACCTCCTACTCCTCCCCCGTCATCACCAAAGAGACCAACAGAAGAGGAAGTCTCCACCAAGGAAAAAGAGAAGTGGGTTGATTGCAGAGGTAATTGAGCTTTAAATACTGGTTTGGTTGAAAAAGCTTGAGTTTCATGTTAAATAGGGCATTATCCCCAAGATATAATTCTGCCAAAAGTATTTTTGATTTGTATAATAAATAGAATGTAATTTCATGCCTTGAATTTTGAGGCATGCAAGTGCGATTGCACACCACCACTCGCCTTAAATCACTGAGAGAAATGCAATTTTTTGCACATCGAGATATAGAATGGGAACTCAGGTTAATCTGTGAGAGTTAAATAGAACAGCACACCTACCACACTCCTTAATTTCCTGAGGAGTGTGATTTGTAGCACACCTGGAAAATCTAAAACTCAAGGCCTGTAATTTAAGTACTTGTAGCAGTCATTCTCAGCAAATGCGTAGATTTTGAGATCTTAACCAGTTTAAGTAATATTTTCAACCCACAGTGAACTTTTAGCAAGCAGGGATGACATCATAACCTCACTTTGGTAAACTGGGTTTTGTGTTTCATTGAAATTTTCAACCAAGGGAACTCTCCCTGTATGTGGTGAAATTATCTGCCTTCTCTTCATGCACTACTCACTGAGCCAAAAGTTTATGTGTAGCCCTTGCTGCCCCCATATTCTGTATTGTTTCTTCTGCTTGGTGGTCTCACTAATTACCGTAATTATAAATAATGTATCTTCTATGAATAAATGTTTATCTTTGCAGAATTAAAATGTTTTCTTTTCCTCTTACAGATCAAAGAATTATTGAGATGAAGAAGGGAGAGATATCTCTAGAAGGTGAATGAATGTACTCAGATGTTTAGAACTTATTTTCATGTGATTGTTCTTTGTAGGTATTATGAGGAACATACTACAAGAAAAATTATTACAATAACTTGTGTAATCAAAACGTTGTGGATTCAAGTAACATAAGAGCAGGGTTGTAGCTAACTAATTTTAGTGGTGAGCTGTAAGTAAAGAGTCCAAATGTGGCCGAGATGGTGAAATGTGTAATATCTGATAAGAGGGCTATATTTCTTGATTTATTGGTGTATTGCTATATTGTTATATTGCTATATTGTTGCTTTATGTGAGCAGAAATTGCAAAATACCACATGAAGAGAAGATTTTCATACCAAGTTCCTCCAAAACCAATTGAAAGCACCACATTTTACTACAGTGAGTAGTGAAATGATACAGGGCGATGTAAGGCTTAATGAATGCGAGTCTCAGGCCCAGCCCCAGGCAGTACAGCCCAGCACTATCCACTGTAGCCCCTACCCTGCGTAGATGATCATTGAGTAATAGTTAATGCACCTGGCTCATTGCTCAGATTTGGAGAAGCAAAGTCAACAATTTGAGAGGCAAATTGAATGAATCCTTCAGTACCATCTGTCTCTGAAGTAAAACTTGTGAAAACATTAGGGGTGGTGGAAAGGGGAAAAATAAGCAGGTGATGGCATTTACCCAGAATTCACCCTTGGGGATGTCATTTTTGCATTTGAGAAAGAGAAAGGAAATGAAAAGTGCCAGGCACAGAATGTTTGAGAACAGTGACACCAAAATAGTTGACACAGGTGAAGAGGAGCCATACTAAGGCATTTATACATTACCAGATTCACCTCCTTAGTGAAACTGACATCTATTTAATTGATCATACAAGGGTTGAACATCTTAGCACCATTTCTTTGAGAAAAGGAAGTGTACTTCAACGGTAAGGGTAGTAAGGTAATGTACATGAATTGTACAGAAAAGATTGTAGACCCGACTGGGGTTTCCCCCTTACTGAGTTTTTGAGCAACCTCCAGTTTCAGTTATGTAATAATTCTTGTTTTAAGTTAATGGTATCAATCTTACTAAAAATTTTCCAAAAGTGAATCATCCTATTTAAAGTCATCACATGCAGTGTAATGCACCGGGCCAGTACTGGGAGTCATTTGCTAATTCATCTAGTTCAGATGAGTAATAAATACTTCAGAGGCAAAACCTTATAAATACAAAAAACCTACCCTTCAAAGTTTACTGTGCTCAGTCACTGGTATCCAGGGTTTGTGATGTAAGGAAAGTGTGGACAATCCACCCCTCCATCCCAAGATCCCATATTTTGGAGGGAACATGGGACACCAGTCCCCCCCCCCCCCAAACAAGTCTGGTGTCCCCAAAGTCCTCCACTGGGAAATTAGATGGTGATAGAATATTCCAGTTCGACACTTGAAGCCCCCATGAAATGTTGGAAATCTCTCCTTGTTAAAAAAATTTTCTGGCTATGCCTCCCCCTCCACTTCTATTTTCAGAAGAAAGTGGAAATCCCCCTTTGAATATCTG